>LPNX010465608.1:202607-250233 GCA_001517045.1 Pseudotsuga menziesii | reverse complement strand
ACTCCTCCACCTATTCCTAAACCCACCCCACTATTATCTCTCTCTTTCTATCTCTCCCAACCCTCTAACACTCCCCCCTCCCCCCCCTCCTCACACACATACACACATGCTCCTCCCCATACAACTAACCCCCCTTCCAGTGTCTCTCCTCTCCTCTCCTCTCCCTAACCATTACTAACCCCCTCCATCACTCTCTAAACCCACTACTCCTTCCCCACCTCTAAAACCCCATCCTACTCATCCTTCTCTCTCTCTCTCTATTTTTTATCCATTTCCCCCATAACCCTTACTAACCCCTTCTCTCATTCTTTCTCTACCTCACCCCGCCACCTACACCTAACCACCACCACTCTCTAGTTCCCTTGACAACCTAACACCCCTCTCTCTCAAATACATTTCACTACCCTAACTCCCCTCTCTCTCCTTAACCCCACTCATACTATCCCTACCCATAAACACCACCTAAGACCCTCTATCTTTCTCTCATACAACCCCTCACCCCTCACCCCTCACCCCTCTCTCTCATACTAGCAAAGTGTGGTGTTTTACCAATTACACTTAATACATCGTGCATTATCCTTGACCAACACTCTTTGTCCTCTTGGAAAGTGTGTCTCCCTTCACAAAATTCAAAAAGAGGAGAAGATTCCGAGAAGTTTCTAGAAGAAACCCTCGTGGAACCTCATCCCAACTGACTTGCATAGGTGGAACTCAAATTCCTCCATCTTTGGGATGATCCCTTAACCTTTTCCCTAAAATATTCAACCTATTATATCCTCTTTTTCCTTTAAATATACCTTCACCCCTCATGGTTAAGGAAGGAAGAAAGGAGTGAGAGCACCCAAATAATAGCCAAATAGTGTTGAACTTTTTGATGCATTGAATCTAGGTGAGGCTTAGAGGCAAAGTGTCCATTGGAAGTTCTTCTCAATGTCAAGGCTTGGTTGTAATTGTTTCCTATTCAATTTTATACAAATATGTTCTCTCTTTCCCATAGATGATGTATGTATCATGTTATATTGTATATCATTTTTCTCCTTGATCATTAACATAGGATTACCTTATTTTCTTATTTTTTTCATTTTTGTTTGCTTTTTCTTATGTGTCTATTGCAGGTATCCTCTTTTACATAAGTTATATCATAAATAACCCTCAAGAGACAAGGATGACCTTCGAGTAAGGTATGAGAGATTAATATCCAAGTAATTTGATATACTAGGGAAATACACGAGAAATATTGCATGGTTATTTGTGCTTGCTCTAGATCTATATCATTTATACTAGGGAAACAATCCATGTCTGCATAGATTGAAGAATTTTTGTAAAACAAAGTTGGCGACCATACTAGAGAAAAATTTCTTTGTCATTGGTAAGTTGAGATTTCATTTATTTCCTTTTTATTTGATAGATATGTGTTGACACACTTCTGTCGGCATGGGTTCACTCCACATATATGTCGACACCCATTGACGCAAGCTCCCTAAACATTGGCTTAGAGAGGTTTTACCCTATCTAGAAACACCTACGAAACAGATGCAGTCTCACTTGAGATGTATGAGGGAGGGCTGCAGGAACCACGTTTCTGTAGAAGGAAGAGGACTTTCACACTTTCTCTTACTTTATCGTAGTGTTACTCAGAGATCTATGGTTTAAGCATACCATTCATAAGATCTGCTTATCATCATTCACAATAGACTCAGACATCACAGTAACATAATTCAGATTCATTTAACTCATGATTTCTTTAACGAAAACATCAACATGTATTAACGTGATGAATCCTGCAAGACTACACATCATTCAAATTCAAGCATGTAAATTCATAGATCACACCATCATTAAGTTCGTAGTTTAACAGTTACGCAAATAAACATATAAGAGCAGAAATTTCATCATCAACATCATCCTTATATTACTTCCACAAACACCTTGCAAAATATAAGCATTCCTTGTTCGAATAGACCCAGACTAGAAAATACATTCATTCATAGATCGACTCACTTACAACATGATCGATCACATAAGCAGATCCAAGTCTCTAAGATATATCTTCCTATATTCGATCATACTTGATTTAATTACTCTACTCCTAAATCTACTTATAGGTTTTCTCTGTTACAAAATGGTCCACATAGCCGACTTCCTAACTAATCTTGAACAAAACTTCTAACCAATTCAACCAAAACGACCACACTTGTCGGTATCTTCTTCTGCGCAGTTGACTCTTTCTCCTATCGATGTCTTCATTGTCGACGGTGGAAGCACATCTTACACATCCTATCCCCTTTCGAACAACCCCCCAACACAAACTTGTGGCTCGTCCTCGAGCCATGTTAGCTGGAAATTATTGGTGCACCCAAATTTTCCTTGAATTCATCGTATACCGTTTTTACTTCATTGACGACTACTTTTACCTTCGCTTAGATTGTTGCGCATTGCTCCACTTCTTACTCCATTGGGTGTTCCTCGTTAATCTATTTTAATATGATTAAATCGTCCTTCATATTTTTTATCTCTTCCATTGCTCCGAGTGTCACTTCCTCTGCTACGCCCTGTAGTTGATTTAACTACGTTGACCTCCTATGGTTTCTTGTTCGTTCCTTATTGATGTGTTGTTGCATATCCTTAAGCTTTGCTGCTCTGGTCACCTGTAATAGTGGGGGGAATCCCTTTGAGAGATCCCCACAAGGTTGACAATTGAGCTTCTCCTTCAGTCAATTGTACTTCAAACTAGTGTAGCTACTCATCTTGCACCAAATTCCCCCAAAACTTGGTGATATCCTCTCCAATTTTTTGTACTACCTTCTCACTCTCCACAATTTATATTGCGGTGTCCTCAATTACTCTTATTCTTTCTACGAGCTGCTCTGGCGATGTGTTTGGTACTGATTGTTCTTGGAACTCCACATTCTCTTTCCTCAGATCATCAACTATTCTTCCCATTCGCAACACTTTTGCTTCAACAAACATTTCTTGGGTAATTTCTGGAATTTCTTCGCATGCAACTGAGATTTCTCTCTCTAATCACTTCCTGTCATCAATATACTTGGTCATTTTATTGATAAATTCCTCTTTCTTCATCTTCATTTGTTGAATCTCAACTTTCACCTTCTTTGTTTTCTCTCGAGACTTGACCAATTGGTCATGCACGATCGCCTCGTTCAAATTGACTCTTTGACCACGCCTCTTCTTGTTTCTTCTCCAACTCTGAATCTGATGGAGTTGATGAAAATTCCTCTTGCGAGTCCTCTTCATGTTCCTTTGGCTCATCCTGCTCGATTGGAATATCTAGTGGTGGTCCAGTTTCTGTTTCCGACAGTTCTTCAACTCTGTCTGGAACTTTCGACTCTAGTGGCCATTCATCGATGATGGAGTTCAGCTCTTTGTCGTTCAATTTGTATTGAGTTGTCAACCACTGATTCTCCATGTCATGCCATGCCTAAATGTTGATAGCATGTAGGCCTATTGCTAAAAATGCAAGCCTCCTATACTTTGTCATGACCTCGGTTATGAGTCACGATATTTTTCCTAGTGCATCCCGTAGTGCATCCAAGTACACGTAGAATTGGATGTTGTTGTTTGTTTGTCTCTCCTTTTTTTTGAGAACCCATAGATTCTTGTATCGCGCTCCTTTGCATATGTTGACAGATTTGATATCCATTCCTTGATAGTACTTTGGTTCCATCCAACCCACAAGTGCAATAAGTATCAGGAACCAGGAGTAGGTAAATGGTCTTCTCCCCTCTTGCACTAGTACAACGTCTTCCATCAACTGGTTGAAGAAAAATAAATCCCAATTCATCTGAAATATCACTGTGCATTACTTCGTGCATGGGATAACTCCCGACGTGCACTGATTTGGCATGTTGTTTCACACAATTTTCACGGCCATCATCTTTTTTGTGATTCAAAATTCATGGTGATTAATGGTGTTAATGACATATGCTCTTTTGTCATGTATCACATCATGCTTATTCTTTGGCCTTGCTGCCATATTCTTTTCCTTGTCCTTCCCTCTGAAGTATTGGGATGGATTGACCCTTGCCTTGGGAAAGCCGATTATTTGTGATATCAAATTGATTGTGATCGGGATATTTGCATCCAACCATAGATTCCAACCATGGAAAAATGATAGAAATTTCTTTACACAGGAGTTAACCTACATCGATCACCGTAAATGCAACATGTGGATGATGGCCAACAACCCCAACCATTGCAATCCCAATTCCCATTGCATTGGTTCTCTTGTGATGGGACCCTTATCGCAATGCGCTCTCTATTTATATGTCTATGCTGTGCATTCTGGATATTTCAGAATGTCATGATCAGTGTATTGCATCTTCTGTAATCGTGGAATGATGGTCATTGTTACATGTAATCTGTTCGGTGTTATTGACATCTTGATGTTATACTTTCAATTCTTATTGATGCATACCATCCATGATCCTGGCTTCTGTGGTGGTACATACCCCAGGATATCATCTATTTTCGGCTATTTTATCATTGTTGTGTCCTCCCATACCGTCATCGATGGGCCAACTTCTACCTCTACTTCCCTTGTTAAACTACATGTTGATTTGATCCGCCGTTCCAAAGAGATTGGGGTATTTTCACCCCTCTTCTTTCTAGGTGGTCATTGTGATACAATATGAATTTCTGGTTTCTTTTCCATTATTGGTACGCTATGTAGCGATGATCCCTGCATGTTGGTGCTCAAAATCATTTGTGCCATGGATAATGTTCTACTTCTCGTCTCCTTTACTCTTCGCTACTCTCTTATACTTTCCTTTGCTATGATTCTCCTTCTTAATGCACATAATGGTTCAACCCATGCCTCATGGATGAATCTTATAGCCTCTGCTTCTCCCGTGCAAAGGATTTTGACCATCATTTCCAAATCCCTCAAAGACTGACGAAATCCGGTGTTGATTCTACAAATATAACAGTCCGATTTATCCATAAATGCATGTCTTTCCCACTTGCATCATCATCCGTCTAGTTTAATTGCTGCATTTATTTTCTTATTTGACCATGTCGCGCTTCGTCTGATATCGCCAAGCTTCAAACTTTTTCTACGATTTTCTTTTCTATTTTTGTTGACACGATTTTATGGGATTTTCTTTTCCTTTTTATTATTATTTGCACATCTTTTAGCATTGGTGTTGCACTTGGATATCTCGGTAGGAATTTAGCTGACTTCCATTTAATAGTTTCAGTAGTAATTCCGTCTAACTGTTGTAATTATACTGCACCTCCATTGGTGATGAAATGGATAACATAGGGTCCTAACCAATGCATTTGTATCTTCCCTGGGTGCTTTGTGAACTTGTTTTTGTATAGGAGAACCATATCTCCTCGTTGGAAGTATTTTTATTTTACATGATGGTCGTGCCATGCCTTCTGTCGATGCTTCTCTACTTGTTGGTGGAAACCTGTGATGAACTGATCCTCTTTGAGCTACAACAATTGCTCCAACCTTTCTTCAACTGCTCCTTTGTCACTCATTCCCGTCGCTGCTATTATGCGTAGGTTGAGAACAATGTACTCCATCGACATTACCACTTCTTGTCCATAAACGATCTTGAATGGCGTTTGTCCCGTCAATATTTTACATGTTGTCCTGTAGGCCCATAATATGATAGGGATTTTAAGATCTGAATCATCGTTATTTTCGTTGCATACCTTCATTAGCACATTTTCCAATACCTTGTTGAATGCTTCGACTGCTCCATTCATTTGTGGGTGATATGGAGTACTCTTCTTGTGTTATATCTGAAATTCCTCATTCGTTGTGCTAATCATCCAATTGACAAAGTGACTCCCTTGGTCACTCATCAATATCTTGGGACAACCAAATTAGGTAACCACATTGTCGAATAAGAACCTAGCTGCTATCGCAGCTGTATAATCCTTCATCGGTGTTGCCTCTTCCCATCGTGTCAAGTAGTCTATCACAGTGATGATATATCGCGCACCTGTCCATTTCCCTGGAGGATTGATAGGTCCCATAAAATCCAAAAACCATTTATCAAATGGTTGTAGTATTATGTAAGGTACTAACATCATCTCATCCCATCATGAAGGATTCCCTGTCCTTTGACATATGTCACAACTTTTAGCATAATCTATGGTATCACTATGCATTGTCGTCCACCATAAACTAGTGCAGAGTATCTTCCTAGCGGTTATGCGACCTCCATAATTTCCTCCTACAATTCTGTCATGCTTCTCTACTAGTACTCTTTCCTGCTCATGCGACATAAAATATCGACATAGAATTTTGTCCGACCTCATTTTGTAGAGTTGTCCCATGATTAGCTGGATAGTATGTAGCTCTGACGACCAGTTTCTTCTTTAGAATTGTGGTGAATTCCTTCGGTGCTTTTCCTATCGTAAAAAAATGGACAATTTTCTCATAATGGTCGCCCACCATTCCGATTCTAAACAATTGCACATCAGGTAAGCTATCCTTGATGCTGCTTGGCTCTTATCCTGTCTTTATTCTTGATAGATGATCAGGTCCTACATTCAACTACCCTGGCTTCACAAATATCTCAAAATCAAACTCTTGTAATAGTAATAACCATCGAAAAATATTCCCCACCAACACAGTATTGTTAACTAGGTACTTTAGTGTTTAGTGATCCGTAAATTTTTTTAAAATGTCCTCCCAATAGGTAGTGGCAGAATTTTTGTAATGCATACACCATCACCAATCCCAACCTCTCTGTTGTTATGTATTTTATTTCTGCAGTAGACAACTTTCGACTTGCGAATGCAATTGGGTGATTGATCGCTCCTTCCCTTGGTTGAGAAAAAATCACTCCTAATGTGACTAACGAAGCATTGGAATGGACGTCGAACTCCTTCGTCCAATCCAAAAAAACTAACATCGGTGCTATGACCATTTTATGCTTTAGAGTATCGATACTTCTCTGACATTCGTCATTCCATTCGAACTTCTCATCCTTCTTCAACAGTTTCTCCATTGGCGTTGTGATCACTACGTATCCCCTTATGAACTTTTGGTAATATCCTGTGTGACCCAATTTCTCCCTTATTTGTTTTACTATCATTGGTGCTAGTAGGTCAACAATTACCACAATATTGGAGGGATCGATCAACATACCTTCCTTGCATACAATATGTCCCAACATAATCTCAAATGGAGCAAAAAATACACACTTCTTTAGATTCAACAAGATCTGATGTTGTCAACATGTTTCTAAAATCAATCAAAGGTTCGAAGTGTGGTATTTTACCAACCCATAGATGGTCCAGTCATCCATGTAGACTGCCAAGAATTTATGAATGAAGTCCTTAAATGCAACGACAACTATCCTTGAAAAAAACACAAGTGCGTTCTTGAGACCAAATGACAATACCGTGTACTGGAAACATCCCCATTCTGTTACGAAAATGGTCTTATGCCTATCCTCCTTCGCAATCCTTATCTGGTTGTAGCCTGAAAATCAGTCTAAGAATGAATAAATATCTTGTCCTCCAACTCCTTCCAATACTTTGTTAGTTAACAGTGTTGGGAACATATCATGATGACTTGCATCATTTAGATTCCTTAGGTTGACATAGATCCGTATTTCCCCCATCCTTTTGTCTTGTAGAACCATCAGGCTGATCCATTCCGAATATTCAATAGGTTTATGATGACAACATACACCATCTATTCTAATTCATCTTTTATTCATTCTTGTATCTCGAGTTCAATCTATATGGTTGTTGCTTTACTGATTTCACATCTGGATTTAGAGGAATCTTCATTTCTCCTGAGTCACATCAAATCCCTTTCATCTCAACAAATTTTGTCGAAAATAAATCCTGGAATTCATGCAGTAGGTCAGTGATCTTCTCCATGGTTGTCTCACCCCAATAATCCACAATATTAGCGAATTTTGGGTCCTCTGTCATCCCAATACTGACCTTTATTATCTCGAGTAGTTGTTTGACTTTGATGGATGGTATTTATGGTGCTGTGATATCCCTACTTCCCTCTGATTCTGAGATGTTGACAAATATTGGATCATCCTCATTGTCAGGAACTCCTATCACATTGTATCATTTTGAAATTAACTGTGTTACTAGCCCTCTTTTGCGATTCCATTGGTAACTGAACTAGATCTATTTCCAACACTCCGTTGCAGATTTCTTGAAGTGCACTATGTATGAATGGATTTCATTCTCAAAGCTGCAAGTGTGACTAAAGCTGACAGTCATTTATTCCACGTTGTAGTTTCCCTTCGTAGTTCTGCCGAAACATACCACCTCTGTGGTACTTCATCCAATGTATGGAAAAATGCATGGACCCATTATTCCTTTAGCTTCAATACACATGCAGTTTGGCATGTGACCGGATGATCACTAGGATCATTCCTTCCATCATATCTCTTCCCTTAGTAGTGCTATGCTTCCCCAAATTGAACTTCCATTAATCGTCGACATATTGACCAATATCCTATAGAGGTCTTGTGTGTATCCCACCATCTTGTAGGAGTAGCCTTTAGTGCTTCTTCTAACGCCAACAACAGCTGAGGCTCAGATACTTTATCCTTGAATTCGTCAATAAAACCATCCAGGTTAGGTATTCATTCATATGTCAGCAATTCAATGAATTTTGTTGCTACCTAGCACAACTATTGAGTGACTCACCCACATTTTCTGACCGATACTTCATGTAACCCGTTCTTCCAGTTCTCTAGAGCATCGTCAGAGTCCGATGATGTGGATATAGTACTTTTCCAACCCAACTCTTCATCGGTAGTGGGGTTGATGTAGTCTTCATAAAAGTTATAGGAGTTATCCCATCCTCCCACAAATTCCTCTTTCACTAGTTTGACGTATATTTGGCCTTCACTGGGATCTAATGGGGCAATGATCCACATGTCGTGATTCTCGAAATTCATTACTCTTTTTTTAAAATTGATAACCTCCAGATTGTCGTTTTCCCAGCCAATCCCCAATAGTGTGGGGTATGATATTCTTTCATCGACTATCTCAATAACGTCGAAGTCTGCATATGTATTTAGTACCTCCACTTCAACTGGGAGGTGGGGTACTCCATCATTGGTGACACCCTGGCCTGATTTGCTAGTTGTAGTTGTACAGGAGACCAAACCAATTATGGTTTCCCCATAATTTCCTATGTTTACTTCATTAGTATATTTATGTTTGATTATATATCCAAGATGATAGAATCCACATCATAATCACTGCTCTGGACATTCATCCACATTTCCCTTCCTGTTTTCTTCTTATGCAATGAATTAACTTAGTGGTATTGTTTCCCTTTCTAGAAAAATTTTCAAAGTACTAGCCTTCCTTAGTGATCCTAGTACAACTGTCAAATAAAAAATTGGTGGCATTTCATAGACAGGTAACTTACTAGTGTTCCTGTTCAGTATGTTTCTCGTATCGAAGAAGGTTTCCTTTTTAAAGTTTACATTGAATTGTACATTCTTTTGAAATGATGATCAGATATTTATCAGTGGTCCATCAACTCTTTTCATCGTTCCTCCTCAAGTTACCACTCTGACATTTGATATCTGAGTTTTGGGTTCCATTGATATTGCTCCTATAGTTGGTCCCTGGTTTTTATTCTGAGTTTGGTTCGCATTCTGGTTCGGTTGTGGTTATGGCTGGTTCTTGGCTTACCACTTCGAAATCAACTGTGGGAATTATTCAACAATATGATCTACGAGACTGCAATAAATACATTGAGACTGTATATTCGTACAATATCTCTAGTAATGTCCCAACACATTGCAATTACAACACATTACAGGTCCGCAACTTTGTCCCTATTAGGATTTATAATCCTCCCTTGACCAAACTGTCTATTAGATTATGTTATCCTTACTTAGGAGTTTTATTTAATTATTTGGGTCCACTAGCACCATTGGGTCCACTTGGCCTAATGGGGCCACATATACCAGTTACTAGAGTGCAAGGAACACTTCTAGAGGCTAACTTCCACTGACTACACTTGCATGCATTAATTTAGGCGCCTCCTAGACCAATCCCTACATTTTAGGAGCCACTAGGAGTCCCAACACCAACCTCCATTAGTCAGTTGGATTTGGAACTAGTTAAGCTTATTTATTTTCCAGTTACATTCAGTTAGATCACAATCAGTTCAGTTAGCACCAGTTATTCATGGTTGCATGTGGATAAGGTGCCTTTGCTCACCTACCACTTTAGTTAGACTGAGTTAACTGTTTATTACTGATTGAGACACCATTAGTTAGCTAGTCAGTCAGATACAGTCACATCTAGTTGGTAGATTCGAATTCACCCCTAATGAATTCAAATTCTTCCTTATCTAACACTATTGTAACACCGGATTAATTAATGACAATAATACTGTAATTATCTGAGATATACTCATCCGTTTCCTGTGTGGTTTGATTTGTTCAGTTTGTATCTTGATTCTCCTATTACTGCATCATTAATATTTGACTCATTGCTTGAAGATCTAAATGGAACAACAATTTTAACATGGTATCAGATCCATTTCAAGCAAGCTTCATGTCTGTCTACTCTCCATTGAACACCATAAACAGTTGGGTTTCCACATAAGTCCCACAAAGGGTACCTTGCTTCCTTTGAATTTATTCAGAGTGGCGGTGTGGTCATGGACTCTGAGAAAGTGTTCATGTCGAGAGGGAAGGCATGATTCTAACATAGTTCAAATATTTTTGGTTTTGCAGTGATATTTTGCAAGTTCAACTTCATATGGATTCGAGATTATCAGTTCCTCTTCTTACTCCATCCACAAGATATTCAAAATGGAATTTGAAGATGATTGCATCTATAAAGAAACAAGGTATCTATGAGGTATCTATTGGACTTGTTAAAGAGTATTATAAATATGAGAATTAATGGCTAAATGACGGTGATAGATCTTTTGGAATAATATGTATGACCTTTTGAAGGTCTCCAAGCTTGCGCTACCTTATTGATTCTGCAGAATACCCAAAGGATCTCTGGGAAAAACTGGATAGAACCTTTGGGAAAAGAAATGAGGATTATTATAGCAATTTGGAGAGAAAACATAGAACCAAAATATTTCTTTATTCAAAAGTATCGACCTCTACTCTCTCTGATGAAGTTGTTCAAGATGAAGAAGAAGCATAATCTTCCACACAGTCAATTCAAATTGAGAAAGTCTCCTTGGAGTGACTCCTTCTCCTGCTGCTCCAGAAGTTTATGAATATCTCATATTCTCATATGGATGATCTAGAAGAATACATTCAAATCTTTTTTATTGAAGAAAATCTCTCCTTCCATTCTATGCAAAAATTCTCTAGTGATTCTTCTATTATAAATTCTGTGCATAGTTTATTGGTGATTGCTCGGGGAAAGGGAGATGAATTTGATTTCTCCGTCTCTAATGATGTTGATGGTCTGCAGAAAAGTAATTATTTGGATATTTTGGAAAAATTATCAGATTATAGGAGTGATCCATTCACTCTCATTGATCTAGAGCTTCCAACAAATTCCTACATGATTGCATACACCGATACTCGGGGTTTTGAATAAGGAGAAATATGTGCATCTACCATCTCGATGGAGCACACTCTTAGATCCGATATGAAACTATTTGGATATGATATGATATTATTTGGATCTGATCTGATATTACTTGGTTCTAGGGTTCAATATATTTCAGTACTGCTTGTAGTTGTTCTCATCAATTTTGGTGTCAAGAATCAAGTACCAAAAATATCTTTCAAAATTTCTGTTGGGGATTTGATGTCAGTTTTCTCTAAAGAGTTTGCTGATATTACATTTTGGAAATATTTGGATATTTTGGAAATAATTTCAGATTGTAGGAGTGATCCATTCTCTCTCATTGATCTTGAGATTCCAGCAAATTCCTACATGATTGCATGCATCAATATTCGAAATTTTGAAGAAGGACAAAATTGTGCATCTACTTTCTTAGTGGAGCAAACTCTTGGATATGATATGAAATTATTTGGATATGATATGATATTATTTATATATGATATGATATTATTTTTTTCAGGTTTTAAGTTTCAATATATTTCAGTAATGCTTGTAGCTGCTCTCATCAATTTTGGTGTGAAAAATCAAGTATCGCAAGTCTCCTTCAAAATTGCTGCTGGGGATTTGATTTGATTTCACACTTTTGGATATGATATGGAATTATTTGCATCTGATATGATATTATATGATATTATTTGGTTCAATTTTTAAGTTCCAAGAGCCTTCAATCATGCTTGTAGCTGGTTTCATCAATTTTGGTGTGACAAATCAAGTACTGCAAGTCTCCTTCAAACTTGTTGTTGGGGATTTGATGTTAGTTTCCTCTTATGAGTTTGATGATATTTTATTTTGTGATTCATTGATTATTTATGAAGATATATCAGATTATGGATCTCAATCATTCATTTTCCACAGTCCCAGGGCTTCTCTACCTATCTATTTGATCACACTCTCATCTCCTCGTAGAACTAGTAAATATGGAGACATTTTGCATTCACCTGGACACTTGATCCTAACACTTTGGTCTGTTTTTACCACACATGGTTCGATGTTCAAGGATGAAATATATCATTTGCTTGGTGTTCCCCACATGGTTTGAATTATCAAGCACACTTTCTCTCTCATCAGTTGATTTCAGCTGCTATACATGGGTCTAGTTTTCATCGTGCATCTATCTATATTCTTGATTCAGTTGAGCACACTATTATTCTTCCAAAGAGGAATATTTATACAGAAATAATCATTCAGTTTGGACTCATAGGTTCACATGCATAGATTTAGGATGTTGCTGCACAGAAGAACCATAATACTATATTACTGCTGCAAAATTGCAACAAAAGTTTTTGCAAGTTTTTAACTTGTATTTCCTGATTCCTTCTTATCTTGAGGGGGGGTTTTTCCCATGAGGTTTTCCCCTATTACCTTGGTTTATTAAGCAACATTTTTTATCTTTTAGATTGTATATGGGTGACTTATAGCCTTGTTTCTAGGGCCCACAGTTGTCCAAGTTAGGATTCAAGGGGGTGTTAGGATTTATAATCCTCCATTGACCAAAATGTCTATTAGATTATTTTAGCCTAACTTGGGAGTTTTATTTAATTATTTGGGTCCACTAGTACAATTGGGTCCACTTGGCCTGATGGGGTCACATGTACTAGTTACTAGAGTGTGGGGAACACTGCTAGAGGCTAACTGCCACTGACTGCACTTGCATGCATAATTTTAGGTGCTTCCTAGACCAATCCCTACATTTTAGGAGCCACTAGGAGTCCCAAAACCAACCTCCTTCAGTCAGTTGGAGTTGGAACAAGTTAAGCTTAGTTATTTTCTAGTTACATTCATTTAGATCACAATCAGTTTAGTTAGCACCAGTTATGCATGGTTGCATGTGGATAAGGCGCCTTTGTTCACCTACCACTTCAGTTAGACTGAGTTAACTGTTTATTACTAATTGTGTGACTTGATTAGACATTTGGAGTCAACCATTTGGACTCCGATATTGATTGAGACACCATCAGTTAGCTAGTCAGTAAGATACAGTCACATTGAGTTGGTAGATTCAAATTCACCCCTAATGAATTCAAATTCTTCCTTATGTAACACTATTGTAACACCAGAATAATTAATGACAATAATACTGTAATTATATGAGCTATACTCATCTGTTTCCTATGTGTTTTGATTTGTTTAGTGTGTATCTTGATTCTCCTTTTACTGCATCAATAATATTTGAATCATTGCTTGAATATCTAAATGGCATGACAATTTTAACAGTCCCATAGCTCCTCCACGACCAAAGCCTCTATTGCGACCTCTGCAGAATCCTCATTGTGGTTGATACTATGGTTTGTTGAACTATTGCTGCTAATTAGGTTGTGACCTAGCATATTGTAGTTTAGTATACTGCGGCTACTGCTGGTTATATTGCATCTGGTTGTACTGCGGTTGTGGTTGCAGTCTTTCTGTTGGTTGGTGTTATTCTCCTTTCATAACATATGTATCCATGGTTATTTATTGGAGAAAATCATATAATTTGCAATCCTTTTCCTCATGGACAACCGATTGAAAAAAGTTTTAGAATATATTTTCTAGCTTCGATGCAACCTTTTGAAGGTATACAAATTCCTCAGACCGATGTCCTCTAGTCTGGAAAATCCAACACCATGGTAGTCCTCCTTGGCTTAGTGGAATCGGAGCTCCAACCTATAAATATTCACGAAATTCCGGGAATTGGTCCTTATGATGTACTTTCGTTTGACATAATCTGCATCATACTTCTTAGCAAAATTATTTTCCCTTCTTGATATCCTACAACTCAATAGTAATGTTCACTAATTGTGACTAGATATGGCTCATCCCAACCCTCATTTCTGCAACGGGTGAAGCTTCCTAGTTCATTGTGATTTCCAGAGCTTTTGTCTTGGACACAATATTCTGTTTTATTAATGGCATGAGGATGTGTGGTACCAAAGGTGCGATAAACCATTCCTTATGTTATACATGGCTTATTCTAATGTTGACCTTAGCCATCATAATTTTGAACTCCTGATCAAAATCCCTTACAGACTCATTCGAATATTGCTTTATTTCCTTCAGCTTGTTAGTATATTGCGATTCATATTTTGGCTATTTAAATTCCTCTATTAGTCCAATCCTAATCTTTGCCAGGGTCTTCTGAGGATGCCCTGTCAGTACTTGCACAAATTTCATGTACCAATCCAATAATCGACCTTGAAAGGTTGTCACTAGTTGTCCTTTCTTGATATATTCATCTTGTACTTGTTTTATTGCCCATACTTCTTTGCATATGAACCAATAATGCTCAGGATCTTTAGTCCCATTACCCTGGAACAAGGGTAGATTTATGTTGTCACCTTCCATTCTAGGTCTTCTTCTGGTATTTGTTGATGCACTATTATTATTACTGTGCTGACACACATGACAGTCTTGCGATGACGTTGTGTTTCTTCCTCCTGAATTTGGTGTAGTGCACGAAGGTGTAGGTACGTTGTTGCTTTGGGTCAGTCCTTCCTTGGACTAGGGTGTATCCTTGTCATTTCCTTCGTCACTTTAGGGTCAATTAGTTCCTTTTGGTCCCTTTTTGCATTTTCTTGTTTCGGTCACACCATGACTCTCCTCAGTCCTCTGCCTCCTCTATTGCCGAAACCTCACCCCACTTCATAGGATACCACACTCTTTCTCAGTTTCCCTCATATTCTCATCATAAATTCCATCCATATAACCCATATCATTCCATCCAACCCTTTCCTTCGAAGTACCCGCAACCTCCGTACACAAGATATTTACTCGTCAGAATTCATCTTTAGTATTCCCTTTTCACATATGAGCATCTTAATCCACAATTGTAACATCAATAGAAATAACCCTCTCAGTCCCTCTTTGCATCTTTGTAGGACTTAACTGTTTTGACAACAAACTCAACTATATATCCTTCCAAAATTTTGTCTATCCACATCTCAACAGCTCTCGAAGATTTGTTGTTTACCCTTCACAACTGTTGGATTAGTTCAGGGCTCCACTGGTTAGGTTTGCCTCCTTAGAAGTTCCTCTTCTGGAAAGTAAGCTGTGCCAACCACTCATATAGTATTATTGGAAACTCAACAAAGAATATTTCATGAAAATTAGAGTAAATATATCTCCCCAACCACTCTTCTGACGTCAATCTGGAGTTCTAATTTTCTTCTTTTGCTAACTCTCGAGCCTTCTGATCAAACTGGTCCTAGATATATGGTTTCGTTGGATGCCACAACATGTCCTCTTCTTCCATATAATATGGTCCCGACAATGAAACCATTAGTTGACACTCTTCTGTCGACAGGGGTTCACTCGATAGATCCGTCGACACCCATCGATGCAAGCTCCCTAAACATTGACTTGGACAAGTTTTAAGCTATCTAGGAACACCTGCAAAGCAAATGCAGTATTACTCAATATGTATGAGGGAGGGCTGCAGGAACCATGTTTTTGCTGAAGGAAAAGGATCACTTTCACACTTTCTCTTACTCTATCGCAGTGTTACTTAGAGATCCAGGGTTTAAGCATATCATTCATAATATCTACTTATCATCATTCACAATAGACTCAGAAATCATAGTAAAAAAATTCATATTAATTTAACTCATAATTGCTTTAACAAAAACATCAACATGTATTAACCTAATGAATCCTACAAGACTACACATTATTCAGATTCAAGCATGTAAATTCATAAATTGCACCATCATTAAGTTCACAAGTTTAACAAATACACAGATAAACATATAAGATCAAGAATTTCATCATCAACATCATCATTATATTACCTCCACAAACACCTTGCAAAATATAAGCATTCCTTGGTCGAATAGCCTCAGTCCAGAAAATACATTCATTCACAGATCGACTCACTTACTACATGACCGATCGTATAAGCAGATCCAAGTCTCTAACGTATCTCTTCCTATCCTCAATCGTACTTGATTTTATTTATTTAATGAATATACTCCTAAATCTACTTATAGTCTTGAGCCATTAGAGAATGGTCCTTGAATAGTCGACTTCCTAACTAATCTTGACCAAAACCTCTAACTAATTCAACCCAAATGGCCACACTTGTCGATATCTTCTTCTGCACAATTGAATCTTTCTCATGTCGATGTCTTCCTTGTCAATGGGGAAAGCACACCTTATGCATCCTACCCCCTTTCCAAAAATATTCCTCTTTTCACCTTCAAATATTCATGCTTTGGCTCACTGGGTTTTCCAGTTGATATTTGGGGTTTTAATTTCGACCTGTCATTAACTTCTTCGAAATTTTTAATTTTTAATTTTTCAAAATCCAAACTATGCCACCACACCTAGGTTGTGTATTAAATGCATTGGGTATCTGATACCACAATCTATATTCCTACAAAGTGCGGCACCACTGCATTTTTCCCCTGAACAGAAAGTGGTGTTTCCGCTCTAAGTCCATCTGTAAAGTGTGGCATAGGACTTCTACCGCCATGGTGTTAACCCGCAACTTACGTAGCTAGGTAAGTACTTTGTAATATAGTTTGGAATTTTATTTTTGGATGTATTTTTCAGTTTTCAAAAGCATATTCTGCGTGTCACAGTAAATCTTGATTCCTAGATCTGTTTCTTCAACTTTTTGGGGTGCATTTTTGACAAAATGAATTGCATTTTTGAAAAACATTGCCCCTCATGGTCGAGGGGGCAATGAATCGTATATTCTACAGTCTCTTTGATTTATATTCTCTTTGCATTCAAAGAAGAGTTTATGTTTCTTGCATTGGATTTTACATTTGTTTCTTTGCTTGAAACCTCTTACTCCTTTCTGCTGATAATATTCATCATAATTGGAAAATTTGCATTTCATTTTCTTGTGCATGTTTTGGTTTTGGTTTGAGTTCTTTGTAATTTGAGCATTGAATTGTGTAGGTGATTGAAATATTGTGCTTATATTTTAATCTTTGTTTCAGGAAAAAAAATTCTCGCACCTTTCCATATATAGTTTTGATTGAAAGAAAATACTTGCATACTCATACTTGCATGGTTTTGAGTGAGGTCAAACTTTCTATATGTCCACTTAATCATTTAGATCAAATAAAGTGCTGGTTAGTTTAAAATAATTAGTAACTTGCGTTATAGGTTAGAGACGTGTTCTGATGTTTTTAAGCGTAGGTGTTGTTGTTATCTTTCTGCACTGCATCTTGGAGACTCTGCGGTTCTTCTACATACATGTTGGTATACCAAATGGTATTTCATGTAAACTAGAGGTAATAGAAAGGTACTTCACATACTCGATGGTATATCAGAAGGACCCTTTCATACGGTTGTGCATTAGACAACAATAGTATGGATTTGAGCTCCCACGTACCTTGCGTATATCAGGAAACATCATTATGGATCCTGTAACCATCCAAGAAAACCCCTTTGGTTGTATTATCATCGCAATACACTGAGAGTAACACGCAAGGAGCTACTATGCACGTTTCGTCTAGGTAGTCGAGTATTCGGGAAAGGGTACGACCCCAATCCTCCTTTCATGTTTTATTGTTGGATTGAGGTATATCACAGGTTGTAATGGTTTGACAATCCTGTGAGGATCCTGACTTTTTACCACTCCTCTCATATGTTTGCTTATTTCTTTAGATTGAGTAGCGCTTATTGCATGTACAATTAAAATTTTGAGAGAGAGATATATCTTTGTTACATAGCTATGGCTATGCATTTTGGGACTACCAAACAAGGGTCCCTTCTCAAGGGGAACCTTTTATTTTTCCTTCATTTGGAAATGTTGGTCCTCCTTTCATGGCCACTTTGAGTCTTCTCGGATTGACTATAGGATTACCTGTATGGTTATTCTCTATGCCGGTGATTCCAATCGGACCTTTTGTCTTAGATGTTAATTATCCTTCACAAGAACACCAACCTCTTGTGAATTCTCCACCTTCTTCGGCAGATGTGTCTTCTCCCCTTTCTCCCTCTTCACCTAATGAAAGTTGTAGTAATAGTAATTAGGTGAATAAGAAGAAGAGAATGAATATTAAGAAGAAGAAAGAAAAACCACTTTCTGAGTCCCAACTAACTACTCTTCCTAGTGAGAGTGATTGAAATACCTACCAAACAACTTTTAATACAAAGTTCCCTTGCAGGATTTGTAAGGGTGATCACCTTCTCAAGGTTTGTCTTGGTTTTTCCCAAGTTTTATGGTCTAAGCTCTCCCAACACTCCATGTCATCAAACCCTTGTCATTTTATTGATGATATCGCATCAACCAGTGAATATGTGTGTAAGAGTCGAAAAGGTAAAGAAAGAATCTGTGTTTGTTAGGTAAGGATATGCACCTTACTTACCTTTGTCCTCGTATGGATGAATCTTTAAAGTTGTTGGAATATATAACTGTTCCTCAACAATGAATTCCAACAAGTTACTGTAAGTTGTCCCTTGACCTCCCATTAGATGATAAAGTGGTAGATCCAGTCCCATCCTTGGTCGATCCCACTCTTTCTTTAGAGAGTTAAAGAAAAACTAGTTCATCCCACTCTTCCTTTGAAGAGTGAAGTTAAAATGGTTAAGTTGATTTATTTTCCACCTGATCCCACTCTTTTTCTAGAGAGTGTTAATATTGAAGTAGTCATGTTGACACAGTGTTTTTCTGGTCCCTCTTTTCCAGTTGAGAGTGAAATGAAAACATCTAAAGTTTTCGTAGTCAGTTCATATTATTCTATGCAAGGGGAAATTTTGTTTGTTTCAATAGAACCCTCTCCAAGTAATTAGGTAATTTCCTTTAATTGGATTAATCTAACAACATCTTGTATTCATTTGAGTGTTACTTTCTAGATATATGTGTGAGTTACGTCTAAGAGCATACTCTGCACTATTGTTGATGAAGGGGATTTTGTTAGTATTATATCCTCAACTACTTGGAAAGATATAGGTTCTCCCAAGATTGTGCCATAGACCAATCATATATTGGATTTTAATAGAATATATACTCCACCTTTAGGGATCCTTCCTCATTTTCCTATTACCTTAGGAGGAAATCTCTCTGCATTGATGTTATGTTAGTCCAAGGTCCCTTAGATTTTAATATTCTCCTTGGATGAGATTATGTTTACGTCATGAAAGTTGTAGTGTCCACACTCTTTCGACTGATGCATTTTCCCCATGATGGGAATATGGTGATCATTGACCATCTTTCCTTTGTTAAACTTGATCATCGTATAACTCCTAGTCAATAGAATTCCTTGAATTTCCCGCATGTTCTTGTGGTTCCTTCCCCTTCATCGACCATGTCTTTTGACTCTAGACATCATGCCGAAGTTCAATCATTTGTAAACTGGTAGCTTATTCCCATCATCGGTAAGCTTAGGGGGCATGTATCCAGTCTCTAGACATCAAACTAGAGTTAAGATGCTAACTTCTTATGTAAGGGGTAAACCTACCAACCTCTAGATGTCATGTTGGATAAAAACGGGCTACCACGAGCATAGTTTACTTCTGGTTTCAAGATTGTTAAAAAATAAAACCAACCTTGAGCATAGTTTACTACAAATTTCAATATCATTAAAAAATAAAAGCAACCTTGAGCATAGATTACTTTTGATTTCAAGCTCGTTAAAAAATAAAACAAACCTTGAGCATAATGTACTTCTAGTTTCAAGCTCGTTAAAAATAAAACCAACCTTGAGCATAGTTTCATTCCTTTTCAAGTTCGTTAAAAAAGGAAATGAGTTGCCTCAAGCATAGTTATTTTCTGTTTAAGGCTTGCATAAAAATAAAATAAGTCCCCACAAGAATAGTTATTTTCTGTTTCAAGCTTGTGTAAAAATGAAGCAGATCATTATGAGCAAAGTTCCCTTTTTAGTGTCAAGCTTGTTAAAAAATGAAACAGATTCTTCCATAATTTAAAGTCTTGAAACTTCATTTCATCTACTTGTATCACTTGATCCTCTTTCTTCCTCTATCTCTAGTGAAACTTTTCCTAGGAGTAACCCATAATTTAGTTGGATGAGGAAAATAGAAGACATATGAAATGAAGCTTGGGGGTCATGTATTCAACCTATTTACATTATGTTGGAATTATGCTAGTTGATAGTTATGATGGGGGAAATTACCAACCACTGGACATCATGTTGGGAAAATACCTGTCAATGGGACTCATTTTGACTCTTGAGCATACTTTCTTCTTACTTTCTAGCTCTATAAACCATGAAATGACATATTGAGCATAGTTCATTCTTTGTCGCAAGCTCAATATAAAATGAATAAGATACCTTGAGCATTCCTCCAAACGATCTTCGAGCTCGTTAAAAACAATAATATGGTGTCGATCATAGTTCTTTTTCCATTTCAATCTCTCAAAGAAATGAAGCAGATCCTTTGATATTACTTTTCATTTTTCGTGCTTTGGTTAGAAAAGTGATTTGAGCTTACTTTTTCGTTTTTTCCTGCTCTAGATTCAGACATGAAAAAGGTTTCGATTCTCTTAATACCATAGTCATGCTTGTTAAACTTTAGTATAAAGGTTTCTATTCTACTTTTGTCACCTTTTCAAGCTCATAAAACTATTCATGAAAAAAGGAACCACACCAGAGTCATATTTAAGATCTTTTAGACTCTCGAAATATGAAAATATTGTTGAGTGCACTTGTCACTTTCACACTCAAAAAAGTATTTGAAAGGTCATATTTTCAACGGTAGTTTACCCCTTTTTCGTTTTGGTTTGACTATTTATGAAAAAGATATGCTCTAGCCAAATCATTGACTAGAAGAGTTCTCCTAGGTATTATTTTACACTTTTTCGGGCCTCAGGGTCTAAACTTATAAAAAATAAATTTTTGGAGTCTTCTTTAGTTTCTTTTAGACTCTCGAAACATGAACAACATCGAGTTTTCTTTCATTGGACTCGTTAAATTAAACATTGAAAGAACCTCTCTAGGAATAAACCCCTCCTTTCTTAGGTTCGTAATACATGTGATATTGGGCCCGTCCAAAGGACGGGCTATATTGAGTGTTTGTTACCCTTTTACATCTCGTTAAAAAGAAAAGAGGCACTCATCAATCTTAATGGGTAAATTATGGGAATGCGATATCATTTTATGATTTGTATTAATGACAAATTTTTAGTCGCCTTTGAACATGACACATGTCTGCATTTCATTTAAATGGTTGGGTATTTAGATTGTCTTTGATTCAATCCACTTTCAAGAGTCATGTCACTCCTTTGATTCATTTTGAAGAATGCACCATATTTCACTGCATTATGTCTTGGTATCTTCCTCCTTAAGTTAATGTTTCCAAAACCTTCAATCATGTCGTTTAATGTTCAAAGTAAAGTTGCATGTCAAGATTACTCTTTGTAGTCAAGCCTACACCTATTTTGTGTCAGTTACCTTTGAGTCAGTCTTCTGTTTACTTCATACTCAAAATTATTTCCAGTAACTTTGTTCCAAGTTTTATTTCATTGATGTGGGATTCATTATGGCCCTCCTTCGACGAGACTATTCCTGTCGACATTAGTACATATTCTGGGAACTAGCCTTAGAAACGAGTTAGTACCTTAAGGCCTACATGCCTCAATGGAAGATTTCACTGCTTTCGACAATAGGATTTCATTATTGGCCTTTGATAAAAATATTTTGCCAAGTGTTTGAGTCTAATTCATCTATTCACATTTGGAGGAATGTACTAGGGTACCTTGGGAGTCATTGACATTAATGGTGATTTCCCTCTTGCTTATTAATAGTTCACATCATTGAATGATAATCAAGTAGTTTCTACCATGTTTGATTTCAATACATCTATTCACAAGGATAGTATCGTACTTTATTGGGAATGAGATGAATACCTTGGGTGTTCATTGGGCACTCGTTTGTTATGTTTTCCTTCTCCCTAGGTTTCGATGGAGTATTTTGTATGAGTTATTACATGCATCCACACTATATGTCAGTGCCTATGTTCATATTTGCATCAGTATGACATATATCTACACTGTATGCCTGGTATCTATGTCCAAATTTGAGTCTTCTTCACATCGATCTATGTTGTATTTTAGTAGCCATGACATTTTGTATCTCACATGGATCTGGATTGTAATGGTCGACATCCATGTTGTGAGTAATTTAGGACATATATAAAAGTGTAAAGTACTGTAGTATGATATTGATTGTTGATAAGTTTTGACTATTGTACCTTTTCCTCAAAGTCATAACCCTTTCTATCAAAGTATTTTGCCTATCATTTCCCTTTAGCCTCATACTTTGGGGGGAATTCTATTACACCTAAATATCGTCACCTTCATGTTTATGAGATTGGTACTTCTGTTTTTTCCTTAATCCCTCAAAGTGTGAATTTCCAAAATTGATTGGAAGAATATTTTCCTTTGTGATTTTTCCAGGTATTGAAGCACCATTGCACCTTTCCCATTGACATAAGGTGCCAGGACTCCCCAACGCATATTGCACACTAAAAAAAGTGTGGTTTTTCCCTATTTCACTTATTTTATCATCTGTTACCCTTGACCAACACTCCTTTTCCTCTTACAAATTGTGGTTCCCTTCATAAAATGGAAAAATAGGAGAATATTTTAAAAAGTTTCTAGAAGAAACCCTCGTGGAACCTCATCCCAATTGAATTGCGTAGGTGGAACTCAAATTTATCCATATTTGGGATGATCCATTAAGCTTCTCCCTAAAATATTCAACCTATTCTATCCTCTTTTGCCTTTAAATATACCTTCACCCCTCATGGTTAAGGGAGGAACAAAGGAGTGAGAGTACCCAGATGTTGGCCAAATAGTGTTGAACTTTTTGATGCATTGAAGCTAGGTGGTGCTTAGAGGAAAAGTGTCCATTGGAAGGTCTTCTCAATATAAAGGCTTGGTTGTAATTATTTCCTATTCAATTTAATACAAATATGTTATCTCTTTCCCTTAGATGATGTACGTATCATGCTATACTGTCTATTGTTTTTATCCTTGATCATTAACATAGGATTATCTTAGTATCTTGCTGCTTTCACTTTGTTTGCTTGTTCTTTCATGTCTGTTGGAGGTATCCTCTTCTACACAAGTTTGATCGTAAATAAATCTCAAGAGATAAGGATGACCTTCGAGTAAGGTATGAGATCTTAATATCCAAGTAATTTGATATACTAGGGAAATATTGCATAGTTGTTCTTTCTTGTTCTAGATATATATCATTTAGACTAGGGAAACAGTCTATGTGCGCATAGATTGAAGAATTTATGTAAAACAATCCCACACCAAATTTGATATGTCTAGGAATTTAGGTTATTTAGGTTCATCTAATGCCTTAGCAATTTGTCGACAAGTCTTACCCAACATAGATCCAACTTGTGCAACTTGAGCTTCTTTCCCTACGACCAATTTAAATTCTTTTCCACAAGATTTTATGACATGTTTACTCTTCTTCTTTCTGTCATCAAAATTTCTTCTTATCATATCACCCCTTGAGTCCTCTTCACATAGATTGGAACCCACAAACCGTAGATTATCCTCCTTTAAAACTAGATCATCACTATTACCTAATGTGAACCTAATCCATCTACAAGAGGTTGAGAGCATTGACCTTCATTTTTCTCAATGGAGGAAATATTCACACCAAGCCAGAATAGGGAGGAAGTTTACCAGTTAATGATTTGAGACTCAAACTCCCATATTCACCCCAAAAAACACCAGTGGAAGAGGAGGCTCTGAAATTACTTAGACAAGTGTCCCTTTCTAATAATAACTAAAATTCCATTGGATTGAAGACAAAACCTTGTTCCAATTGGATTCAAAATCTTTCCACCTCACCAAATATATATTATTCTGACATTGTATCCTCACTATAGTAGTAGAGTCCACTAGTGGTTCGTAGAATCCCATATGGATGTGTACAAAATTATTCAAGATGAAAACACTACCAAGCAACTAGGGTTTTGCATATTCTCTTCCATTCTGCTTGTTCTCCCTCAAAAACATCAAAATATTCTTCACCCTATATATCTCTATGGTCCATTTAGCACAAAGAGCTTGAATTTGTCATAAATTTCAATTATCATCTCCCATCCTTGGTTATCAAAGTGAGTGGTCAATTAAAGATATCCCTTTTCTAAATTTATTTCCCTAACATCTTAGGCAGTGCTTGATAGTTTCCCATCCTTTCCCAATGCTCTATGTTAATGTTTAACAAATGACCATGAAATTAGGTAATGGACTAAAAGGCACAACCAATGACATAGGGTACAATTCTACCTCATGATCAACTATTAAAAACCTAGCTAATAAAAACAATGATGCTAATGTGGAGGATATTTCAAGATTATTCACCCCGTATAGATCTATGATCCATTTAGCACAAAAAGCTTGGATTTGTTATAGATGTCAATAATAATCACCCATATTAGTTATCAGAGTGAGTGGTAATTTAAAGATATCCATTTTCTAAATTGATTTTTGTGCCATCTTAGGTGGTGCTTGATAGTTTCCCAACCTTTCCCAATGCTCTATGTTACAAATGATCCTCCCATTTTGATTGGTGGTGGTTACTAAATATTCCAAAATCTTCTTCCCATCAATATTTGTGAATATTGAAGTACTATTTGAAGTAGAACGTCTCCAAAGATGAATATAGATCTCACCGACATGAAGAACTATGGATCACACAGTGTGGATGGCCTGTGGTGTGAGTTATTAAGATAATATTGCATTAAATTGGCAATGACTTTGACATGATATCCCATGAGGTGTTTTACAATAGAAAAATGGGAGATTTTACAAATGAATGGTTTACCAAATTAACTTCTATATCATCAACCATATACATGATCAATGGATGGTATCCTATTATGCTAATGACAGTTGCATGTAAGATCCTAGCTAAGTATTGGTATTGCAAGTCTAGAAGATAGCATTGAAGATTGTTTGACTAGAGCATACTTGATATATATAGGGGGGATTCAATATAAATATGATGTTGACTACAGAGGAAGGCACTGATTAGGACTTCATATCAAATATGCTTATATGTTTAGGGGTGGGACCTTGGGTTTAAATTTAATGCAACGATTAAAAATTTATTTTTGAATACCTTGACAATGGTTATAAATGTTTTCTTTCCTGATAAAATTTATTTTCTCAAGGACACTTTCCAAAGATACCCTTAATATATTTACTTGTATGTAACTGGTAACATATTCCATAGAATGCTTTACTAGAGGCTGCTAATAAATGAAGGTAAAATTCAAGGTTTACTCATGCCTATAGGTTGTGAGATAAATCGTAATATAATCATTTCACAAAAAACTCCCTTCTTCTGGTCTATCTCACACTAATCAGGAACCATGGAATGCCTCAATAGTTTCTTTGAAGCTTCATGCATTTAGAAAAAACAAGATTTATGTATTATAGGAGATGAGGATAGTCCTGATTGGTTGGTGGGGTTGGAAAAGTATTGATAGGGGGACATTATAAGATATTTGGGAAATCCTTTTGGTGATGTTATTTCTCCTTACGAGGTGTTGAAATGGTAATTTAAAGATTGAATAACAAGTTCCAGAAGTTGTATATTAGGGATTGGCCAATAGCAGGAAAACCTATAAGGGTGAGTAAGATTATTCAAGCTAGTCATGTTCACTATTGTTTTTTTTAGTTTCCTTTTTTAATGAATTTAGTCAATATGTTTAGACATTAGTTGTGGTTTATGTTTTGAGGTATTGAAGGACTTCCCATCATCGCATGTGAATTTGAATTTTTCCAAAGGAAGAAGGTGGGATAGGGCCAATAGATATAGCAATAAAGGAAATTTTTGGTTTCCAACTGGTTTATAAGATGTATTCAACAAAAATCCACGTGGAAACAATTGAAAATTTACACTATCATGAATGTAAGATGCATAAATAACATACAAGACTCATTTATGTTTTGTTATATCATTTCATTACCACGATATTTCATAATTTTGAAGTCCCTAGTTTTGAAAGGGATTTGGGAATATTTGAAGGTAATCAATTCTCTGATAGTGTGGAAATTTCCATGTCCTATACATGGATGTGATATTCCTTACACACCAATTTGGACTTGGAAGATTTTGAAATTTGGGCATGACAATATTCATCAATCAAGACATGTATCCAAGAAACTAAACATAAAATGAGGGTGCTTGAGGGAAATAATGGGATCTATTATCTATGGGATTTTGAAAATTAATTGTGGAAGTACTAGTGTATATTGGGAAGGGAGACAAGTTTCTCAAACTGGAATAAAGTAGGAATATTTGATCTCAAAAGCTAATACTTAAGGATAATCTATTTAAAATGAATAGCCTTATAAGAAGGCCAATATGGAGGTACATGAGATGGAAATTTAGTAAGCTTGTGAATAGTCACATTTCCAAATTTAAAAAGTTGTGGTCAATCAGGGTTCCTTAAAAATTGAGATCCTTCTCCTAGTTAGTCATTTACCAAGGTTTCTCAGTGAAGGATGGCTTGAAAATTCCAATTTCCTGGGCTTCATCTATATTCAATGTCAAATTTTGTTGAGTTAGAAGTTAGGTTGTGACCACAATACGTTGCATGAAGTTAGGGGTTGAAATAAGGAATTCAAGAATTGAGTGACTTTCAGTTGGTTCTCTTAGCAAAATGTTATAAAATGGTGATTTCTAAACTTTGGTGATTTCTAAACAAATATTAAGAATTAGGTTTCTATACTTGGTATGAATTGTATAGTTGGTGATAGTCCCTTCCAGTTGACTATTTAATCTTCTACAATAGAGAAGTGGGAAACCATTGGTATCCTATGTAGAGGCTCTTAATGTCATAAAAAAAATAGGAAGCATGTGTTGTTGGACCACTAAACAGGGTAACACCTTGGAATCCTACAAGCTTTTATTGTTGGACCACTAAACAATGTAACACCTTAGACTCCTGCGAGCTTCTATTGTTGGTCCACTAAAAAATGTACCAATGTTTAGTACTCAATCATTATTAAGTATGTGGTTAACTAGTCATGTGGTCAATGGTAGATAAAATAGTAACAATGTCATGGCTTGGATCCCATCCTATAATAAAATCATTAGTTGATATTTTTAACATTTATGGTACCTAATAGGCCTCCCAAATAGGTGTTGAAATCCCCTCATGTTCCATGTATATCCTTATGTTAGTCAATAGTATGGTGACCTTGGGTATCCATCACTTTACGTTTCTTTAGGTCCCTTAGGGAAAATTCCTTTGTGATAGTTGCATCTTCACTCTGATTGATTACTTCCTTCAAAGAACTACCATATTGGGGGAACAAAAGGAGTACCGAATTGGTTGTGTTTTTATTTATAATTATTGGCCAAGTAGAGATTTGTCTTACAATGGCGTTGTCTAAGAGGATACAAGGGGAGTGGGAAAATGACCATGTTCACTTGTGGGTGGTTTTGGTATGATATAACAATAATAATTCATACTAAACACCATGTTATTCCCATAATCATAAATAAGGTATTTGAGGATGTGGAAAACATCCAGAGTGGTGACTACCATATTGTTATGTTTCACTTGGAAACAAACAAAAACCATAGAGGGAGATATTTTCATCATATTTGATGTCATTCCATGGTGAAAACATTTTGTACACTTAGTACTTACTCTGTAGAGAATGAGTATGATGGACCAGTTGGGGATTCAATTGCAACACAGTGAAGGTAAGCAGGAGATACCTAGGGATAGACCACAATCATCACAAGAAATGGATTGTCAGTGCAACCCACAAATGCCAAAATCCATCCACATTCATATTCAATCTTCATTTATATTATTACCTATCATTTCTTTGTCATACCTAGATTCTAGATTTTCAAAAGTCTAGTGGATTAGGATCCAAATATGTATCCATATATGAATCCTGGTAACTTAGGGATATAGTATCACAAACCCCAACTAAAAAAGGCATTTGATGTTATATTCCATAATATATCAAACATTGTGGTTTAGCATTGTGTTGAATTATCACTAACTATTAGAAAGGTTAATATCATTTTAGTTAAAGGCAATTTTAATTTGATAGAAAGTATAAAATATGGTACTGGAGACAAGGGAGTAGTGTTGAGAGAATGTGTGTGCAATGGATAGTCTGTAGCTAGGAAATTCCCCTAGATGCAATAGATCGTTTTCTTCAATGTTTTTCTCTCTAGTTCATTCATTTTTTTTGAGGGAGTTACAATGGAATGGTGCATTCTGAGTAGGGTGAAACTCATATAGCAGGAACTTTATTGAAGGGGGAAATTGCATCTCATGAGGAATATTCCTTATATGGGTTTTCTACATAGGAAAATATCCTTTTGAGAATATATGATGTGCTTTATTTTTCTTTTCACCTCATCTTGTTGCATTGATACAACAACCTCTATTCCTATTTTGAAGTTAGATACCTCTTTGGGTAATGCAGGAATATGAATACTACTTGCCCCACAAGTTTACATGCATATTAAGGGGTTTTGGAAAATTCCTCTAAGATTGGATTGTTGAGCCTTGGGGATTTCTCATGGAAGGAACATAGTTGATACACCCCAATGATATATGATTTTTTAGTTTTTAATTTCTAGCAGAGGTGGTCATTATGAGGTTCATTAGAAAGTTCCTTTGTTCATGGGAAACACTATCCTATTTACGAGAAAGTGGAAACTGAGCCTCAATTTGTATATCAAAACAATATTTTGTATTCTAATCTAGTTAAAAATTCCTAGTTACTTTGATGATTTCTAATATTTTTATGCTTTCAACATTATTTTTAACTACATTTATTTTCATTGTTCATTGTCCATTGTTTGTTTTCAGTTAACCATTTGGATCTAGAAGTAGATACTATTATTGATGACATCAGATCGAGTCTTTAACTCATCACTCTTTTGAATATTCAAATATGAAGGTGTTAACACAGGTTTATGTGAAACATCTATAATTCAGTCACATAAATGGTTTCCCATAGAGGACCATAGGGACCATTTTCTTAAAGTATTTCCCTATATTTTCATGAGGTTCACCTTTAACTTACTTTGTATTGCTTGGACTTGCCATTTTTCATGCAAAATTGCTTCTAGGTAATTATGATGCAAGTTGGAGAATAAATAGGTAAAATATGGCTTTATTTACCAAGTGGAAAAATTCCTTTTATAACCACAAATACAACCAATCAATTAGAGTAAACAATGAACCATTGGACAAAGGTCAGACTTGAATAGGAACTTGATTTATACTTTATCCTTCCACATTTTTGGAAACACAATTCACTTTCCTTCATCTAAGTTTTAGAAATTAGTATTTATCTTAACTATTTTAACTATGATTGGGGAGAAGTTCTACCAAACTTGGATCCAAATTTTCCCAAGAATGACACAGGGAAAACAAACAATTAGTGTCTCTAACACCTACAATACTAGTACATATGAATCAAAAGTTCCATTAAATATTGCCACGAATAAGTTAAAATGGTAATTTTCATGGATAAATTGATAAATATTTTGAAAAGAAATTTTATGGACCTTGATCATCATCGCTACTGCGACGTAAATGACTGTTTTTCATTATAGTGACAAAAGTTCGTCTATATTGCGATGAAGACAAGCGTTCCTTGCTACAGCGACAGAACGCTAAACACTTGCAAATCAATGGTCATCACAGTAACGGTCATTGAATTTTTATTATTGTTGAAATTTGATCATTGTGCATTTTCATTGAGAGAGAAACAAACCAATGATATAAAAGAGGTCATTCAGAAAATAAGGTTTTCGATAGGGTTTGCGTCGAACATAAAAAATATCTTAACAAAAAAAGGTGATTTTGGTGGTGTTAAAACTCACGACTGGCATACATTCATGAAGGTAATTATTTACGTATATAATCTCCATTTAGTACATATTTTTTAGTAATTGTTGTCTCTTATTTGGAAATTAAAAAAATAATGATTTGCTTTTTGTTACAGTATGTTCTACCTCTATCTCTCTGAGATAGCTTTGACAACGACATACAACAAGTTATATAAGATCTTGGTAAATACATGAGGTAAGTATTAATTTATACGTATGAAAATGTTTGTTCACTTTGTTGCATAGCTTATTGACATATTGGGTTTTAGATATTGGAACTTTATTATCTATGTCTCAATCTGGTCGATCATTGTTATTTTCTTGCATCGTTCGTACACATCTTTCATCTAAATAAATTCATAAAGAAGATATTAGGTATTGGAAGAGAGAAATTCCTCGTCTAATGTGTGAAATGTAGAAGTATTTACCTCCAGGATTTTTCAATGCACAAGAACACTATCTCATACACCAAGTTGAGGAGATTTAATTGTGTGGACCTATACACACAATATCAATGTGGATGGTGAAAATGAATTTGAATTATTTGAATGCTTTTGATAGAAAAAGAGCACATCCTTAGGGTTCTATTGTGCAAGTATATATGGTATATCAATCCATGGTGTACATTAGTCAGTATGTTCCAAATTTAGCAAGAAATATCAATCTTCCTCGCCTTTGGCACGTCAACTCCATCAACAAATTTGAAGGGGAGGTCCTGTCGGGGAAAGGATGTAGAACAAGGAAAGTGAAAGGTAATTAGATGGTGTAGATTTAATTGATTATACAATTAGTTTTTCAATTTAAAATATATCTTACTCATGTAATTTTTATTATTCCATCAGTATTTTAAGATAAACTTAATTGTGTTTAATGATAACTAATTTACAATTCTTAATTGTTATTTTTTTGTATAGTTGGTTGCATGTGGGATGCAGTACATTTATACATTTCAAAAAATAATGATTGGGTGGAGGAATGGATATAATGATGTATATATTTCTATGGTACCTTATCATGGGAAGGGGTGAGTAAATTAATTAAAACCATGCATCGTCATCGAGAAGAATATCCCAGTGAATTTACACAAAGGGAAATTGATTTAGCAAGTGGTTTAAAAGATAAAAAGGAAAGTATGTTTTATACCCTGATCATTTTGTGTTGTTCTTTCCCATTATATAAATGCATTTCTTTTGTTTATTTCTTCTTATATATTAATTTACTGATTCAAGCATGATGTAGTTGATACACCACAAGGCTATGTGGTCCAATGGTTGTAAATTTTGCATCAAAAAGTTGGATGACAAGAAGAAAAAATTGGATTGTGGGATAACTGCAGTTTTTCAAGTCACTAATGTTTCCTCTAGAAGTGACAAGCATTCAGAAGTATCGAAAAAATAGGTACTATGGTTATTTGGAGGATATAATTGAGTGTGAATTTAAATCCTTTAAAATAGTACTGTTTGAGGTCAAATGGTACATGATACAAATTAATGAACGTGATTCTAAAAGAACTATTATTGAGCATGCCAATGGATATACCATGGTTAATACAAGGGCACTTGAACTAGGTATAGAGCCTTATGTTCTTCCAAGTCAATGTGAACAGGTCTTTTACTCAAAGGTGCCAGGTAAAGTAGGTTGGTCATACATTGTTAGATATGATCCAAGAGGAAGACCGATCAAGTATAATCCAGAGGAAGAATACAATGTCGAAGAAGAAGGTGATGCATATCAGGAGTAGTTGGCCGCCCCATATGTGTTTGATGAAGAATCCGATGAAGAAGTTGATTAATATCCAAATGATGTAGCAGATGATTTTGTACTCAGTGATGATATTGATTGATTAATTTATGATCATCAATGGTATCATAATCATAATAATCATCATCACCATCATCACCATATTCATCATCATCATCATCAAAATCATAATCAACCTCATCCTCATCCTCAATCTCATCATCATCAATGTCATAATCATCATTGTCATCAATGTTATCATCACCATCATTGTCATCAATGTTATCATATTCATCATCCTGATCATCATGTTCATACTCATTAGAATAATAGAAATCATCATCATCATGGTCATCCTCATTAGAATAATCACAACCATCATCATCTTCATATTTATGATCATAAATGGTATCATAATCATCATCGTCATCGTCATCATCATCATCGTCATCATCATCGTCATCATTGACCTCATCCTCATCCTCAACCTTATCATCGTCATCAATGTTATCATCATCATCACCATCATCAATGTTATAATCTTCTACATCACCATCATGTTCATACTCATTAGAATAATAGCAATCATCATCATCATGGTCATCCTCATTACAATAATTGCAATGATCATCATCTTCATATTTATGATCATCGATGGTATCATAATCATCATCATCATCATCATCATCCCCAACACCACCACCATAATCATATTCATATTTATGATCATCAATGGTATCATAAAAACCATAATCATCATCACCACCACCACCATATTCATCATCGTCATCATCAACATCATAATCAACCTCATCCTCATCCTCGGCCTCATCATCATTAATGTTATAATCATCATCGCCATCAATTTTATCATCATCATCATTGTCATTAATGTTATCATCTTCATCATCATGATCGTCATGTTCAAACTCATTAGAATAATAGAAGTCATCATCATCATGTTCATCCTCATTATAATAATCACAACCATCATCATCTTAAACTTTATGATCATCATAATCATCATCATCATCATCATCACCATATTCATCATCGTCATCATAATCAACCTCATCCTCATCCTCGGCCTCATCATCATCAATGCTATAATCATCATTGTCATCATATTCATCATCATGATCATCATGTTCATACTCATTAGAATAATATCAATCATCATCATCATGTACATCCTCAATATAATAATCACAACCATCATCATCTTCATATTTATGATAATCAATGGTATCACAATCATCATCATCATCATCATCATCATCATCACCACCATCATCAACATCATTACCATCTTCATCATCGTCACCATCGACATCATAATCAACCTCATCCTCAGTCTCAGCCTCATCATCATCAATGTTATAATCATCATCGCCATCAATGTTATCATCATCATCATCACCATCAATGTTACCATCTTCATCATCATGATCATCATGTTCATACTCATTAGAACAATAGAAATCATCATCATCATGTTGATCCTAGCAACGATTTCCCGTGGTAAAAATGTTCACATGTACTAGTGATAGATGAGAACCATGACATAATAGATATGGAGAGATATCATAGGAACTATGTTCATCTTGTACCATATTCGTTTATGTTTGCATTAACATGTAATCCATAATTGTAACTACCCACTCTAGGATATATTGAATAAGACTAATTATTTAAAAAAAATGGTTTCTATGTTAGAAGACCTTTTAAAAATAATAATAAGTCAAGAACAATTTCTTGTTCAATTTCCTATTTATCAAGGTTGTAATTAATTGAATTTTACACATTTTCATGATTTAAATACTTGTAAGAAATAAATTGTATTATACAATCAATTCCATCTAACCTTATTACTTACTTATGCTTGTCTCAAGTCTTCTTGAGAGTGGACTTTATTAAGCATCCTCTGTGTGTCAAACTTCGAAATGGTCACCATATTACACTCATATGATTTTTTTTCAAGAAAGGTTCTATTGATGATGATGATGTTCTCTATGATGACGATGATGGCCATAAAGACAATGATCATGATAATGCTGCTGACTATGGCGACAATGATAATTTCTCTATCATCATCATCACTAATGATGATGATGATGACAATGACGATGGTGTTGTTTATGCTGATAGTGATAATCATTGATGATGACAATGCCAATGCTTATGATGATGATGACGATGATGATGATAATGATGAAAATGATTATGATGATGATGATGATGATCAAGATGGTGGTGATGGTAATTATGATGATGATCAAGATGGTGGTGATGGTGATGATGATGATCATAAGTATTGACGCTGTCGATTTCTTCTACCTTACCTCCATGTTTATGGAATATGTCCATGGCTTTATCCCTTCCCAAAGGGGTGTAGTGGACTTATTGGATTCAAGGAAAGGTAATAAATCACATTAAAAAAATAAACATTCAAATAATAAAAAACATTAAAGTATTAATAAACATTAAAATATTAATAAACATTAAAAATAATAAATATAATTAATAAGCAAAACAAAAAAATAAACATTAAAAAACAACAAACAATTAAAACTATCCATCTTACCTTCCCCCTATTGCGACAATGAAATTTTACATCTTTCACTTCCCTCACCCACGAACTACGCCCGAGGTCGCATAGGAGTTTCCAAGGTTGCAGAGGAGGTTTTCTAGTTACCTCGCCCATGAACTAGTCCCGAGGTCGCAGAGGAGGTTTTTCAGTTACCTCACCCACGAACTAGGCCCGAGGTTGTAGAGGAGGTTTTTCACTTAACTCACCCACAAACTAGGCCTGAGGTCGAAGAGGAGGCTCTAAGGTTGCTGAGGAGGTTTCAAGGTTGCATATGAGGCAGATATTGTTCATTCAAGGAACCCCTTCCTTGACACAACCAGAAATATAGGTTGTGAGCGTGGAGAAACCTTTAAGATACACCAAACAAATATCAATTTATTTTATGAAACAATTTTTATAGTATAGGTTCTTCCTACAGGCGAATTTTTATTGGGTGGGCATCGAGATTCAACGCAATTTTAATGGTATCCCAGATTTGGAGGTTTTCTATCATCAAGGATTTCCACCCCCTTCATCTCCAAAAGCTATGTAGAGGGACATTCACAGATTGAGATTGAGACCCATAAGCAAAGGTGAAGGTCTGTAAGGCATCACGAAAAGCATAGGATAAGGTAGCTTCCAATATATTATATTCCCGTAGATATGTCTTCGGTAAGTCAAATGATTTCATTTAATCCACTAACTCGTTTTATAGTCAGGGTTTTATTGATAGATACAGTCAATAAATTACAGTTAGGGTTTTATTGATAGATACAATAAGGGGTTTCTCCTATCTGCCCTGCTATAAACCCTGATAATTAACCTCACTTATGGATATTGGATAGATATACATTGTGTATAGATATACAATCTTGTCTTGTCTATACATTGTTGTTATTGTTGATTCAAGGGAATAACTGATGTCTTGTTTCTCTATGATTTAGCTCCCATTTCCTATCTATGTGACTGCGGCCTTGGTCAGAAGTCCCTTATCGAAATTGGGGAAAAATGGTTTTAAAAAAACATTTGGGGAGTGCGATATCAAATCAAGAATCGACACCTTACCTCAATCGAAAGTATCCCAGTTTCCATCTCACTGCCAAGGGGTTACTAAGTCATTTTCTAGTTTGAATATGATATACTTTTACAACCGTCGATCACTTAACAATTGATCACCACCATCACCTTCAAGCACAATAATATTATCTTTTGTCACCATTGATCTGTTTCATGATAAACAAAAACCATTGATTCAAACTGTTCGTGCACAATAACTTTCAAACCACATTTTACTGGCTATTCTTTGATTGAAATGCTCATGAACTATATCAATACAGGTTACAATTTGAAACACTTGAATGAAATCTAACCCTTGTAGATTATATATAGATTACAATGCTATGAATTCATGAAATAATTCAACTCAATGTAAACACAAACTCAATACAATAATTTCTTTGTTCACTTATACCATTCAATTAACTTCTAGAGCTTGAACCTGGATTAAAATTGATCTTAACAGAGTACAGACCCATACACTGTCGCTTCTGCTCAAAGAAAAAGTAGTTCCAATATTTTCCCTAGATCAATGCACTACCTCTCTCTCAGGCTCTACAAGCCTCTAATTTATCCAAGATTCTTGATCTATTCTAAGTTTCTATGATTTATCCCAAAAGATATTGAGCTAATTTACACCTACGACTCGAGAACCTCTTGAAACTCTTCTTTTGAACGTTATGGCATCATACCCACTCCTTGGTACTAGTATTGGGATTTTTTTTTTTTTTGGGACTATCCTAACCTATGCATGATACCTAAACCTGATACTTACTGAATTTAATTAGTTTGATGACGAACCCTATTGTCTGTGCGGCAAAGCGTAAGCAAATCCAGAGCATTGTAGGTTATTTGAATCATACTGTAAGCAACTATACGAAGCTAATAAAAGCGTGTATGAGAGTTTCTCCTATATTCCCTTCGTAAATTGCAGTTAGGGTTTTATTGATATATACAGTTAGGGTTTTCTCCTATCTTCCCTCCACCGATTGATTAATATGGATGTTTTATACAAAAAATGCTTCACCTACTTCCTATCAACCCTGCTTCCAGGTATAACTCTGAGCTAATGAAAGCTTTTGAAGACATTTAAATCCTACACTTAATGGACATAATTACCACAATTATTGCATTATCCATGCAAGAGTAAGATAAAATTCCTGCATCTAGTTAAACATTCCCACAGGGTAATAGATAAATTCCTGCTGAACCCCAAAATGCCTGAAATAGAGGTGGAAAGATACCCGCAGGAGGTGTTGAAATGTCAGCAAATCATTGAAATGCACATGAAATGTAAGGGTATGCCCGCATAAGTATGCAAGCACCCACACATGAATACTATATGCCTGTGACATGTAAGGACATGCCCACATAATGAATCTATCAACAATCATCTAGTAAATTCATAAAAGGTAAGCATGCATCAATGACAACAACACAATGTTGCTTGAATTTATTTCCTTTTATTTATCGAACCATATTTTACCCCTATCAACCCTACTTCTAGGTATAAATCTGAGCTAGTGAAATCTTTTGATACATTTAAATCCCACACTTAATGGACATAATTCCCACAAGTATTACATTATGCATGCAAGAGTAATATAAATTCCCATATCTATTTAAACATGCCCACATGGTTATAGATAAATTCCCGTTGAACCCAAAAATTCCTAAAATAGAGGTGGAAAGATGCCCACAGGAGGTGTTGAAATGCCATCAGATCATTGAAATGCACGTGACATGTAAGGACATGCCCACATATTGAATGTATCAACAATCATATAGTAAATTCATAAAAGGTAAGCATGCATCAATGAAAACATCACAATGCTACTTCAATTTATTTCCTTTTCTCAATAGGCTGCAGACATTTTTCCAAATCAACTGCTTACTTCATCTATTGTTATGGTTGTCTGTGGGAATTTTAAACTTTTGGTGCACTTTTGTGGGAATTTTTTTGGACCGACATGCATATGTTTGAGGCCTGCATGCATTTTATCAGGTAGTTTGGGCATTTTATCAATCCAATGGGAATTTTCAGACTCGCTGCGGGCATTTCTCCAAATCAACTTCTTATCCAATTTGGAAAATTGATTTAAATGTATTCTGAAACTTAAATGTATTTATTTGTAGACTGAGTGTATGTAAGTGAATATGCAAATCACCTCCTATTCCCTCATAACTGGAACGTTCTAAACAATAAAGGTTTCAATGCAACATAATTAGGAAACTTATTAAGAGGATGACTAACCCCCCCTCCCCCCCACCAAAAAAAAAAGACTTGAGCTCTCCTACTTGCTCTTGTGCCTCTTGTAATCTTTATGTAACCTATCCAGGTCCTTTGACTAAACTATAAGGAAAAATATTATCTGTACTTGTGCTAGAATTTGACTATATGTATCTGATTTATTTGGAATCTATGGATGAATATTTTGGGCAACAAGATTCTCTACCTTGTCAGTGTCTATTGGAGACCCCTGAGGCTTAGGGGACCTTACATCCTGATCAAATTTGACATCTTGACATACACATATATTATGTAGGGATTGAATGTAAAATTTGGAGGCCTTAGAAGTCTTGTTATATCCCACATAAATTTCATTCAAACTAGAGGGTTCGAACCTGTTCAGTGTTTATAAGGGTAATGATGGAACCCCATACTCCTCTCTTGGTACCATACTAGTAATATATGATGGGTTCAATTTTGGACTTGATGTTCTTACTAGTACCCAAAAATGCATCTAATACACCCTATCCATCCATCAATAGGCCAGCCAAGGCATGGATATCCTACACATGAATTGGATAAGACATGTCTAGCCACAAGGTGTTCCCATGTAGTCAACTAATAAGGAGCTTGGTGCATCTAGCAGTTTCCCTAATGGTGCCAAATACTAGCATGTCAAGTAGATATCATTATGATAGAGACCACATTTCAGAAGGGGCGCACCACCAGAGAAGAGAGACACTTGTCTTTAGCAAGTGTGCATAGTGTAGATCTTCCATGTAGGTATATATAAGTGTCCATGCAGTCTCCACACAAGTCTTAGAATTAATGTTGGTGGGAAACATATGGAGGCTTGTGAGTTGTTTGAGACTAGTTATTTTACACTAGAATTCATAGAAGAGATTGTACTTCAAATCTAGGCATACCTCTAGGCTCTTACAATGATGTTGGTAGGCAACGAGTATTAGAGACTAAATGTTCTCCTTGAAACTGTATAGGATAGAATATATATTTCAAGCACATAGCTTATTACTTATTAGTATAGGATTTATTTAATTCTTGAGAAATATTATTAGAAAGAAACATGAGAAAATGGCACACATGCATCCTCAAAGGATTGAGAAACACCCATCCAACCCAAATATCCTACTTTCAATGGCATCCTTCTATCATATATTACCTCCATTTTCCTACCTCATAAAACTTAACAAGTGCAATATTCCATCTCTATGTTATGCTACCTCAGAATATGAAGTTTGAACCATTCCCAACCTAGAAGAAATGCCATTATCATGCTCAACAGTCAATAAATTTAGTTTGAACACTCGATATTTTGTTAGATGGGATAGTTTCAGAATGTCTCATAATGGTAGCATCTCCATTGGATGGCATCAAAGGACTAAACATTATGCTCCAAGGTATGAATTGACCCTCACAAAATCACCTTTTGGGATGCCAAAACATAAAACTTCAGAGAATAATTTTTTTTTATATATAAAACTTCTCAAATTACCAATTTGGATTTATTTTCTATTACGAACAAATTTCTATTATGAACAGATTTCATACTATTTCTTTCTCCCATATCTTGAGAGAATTTAAATTTCCCAAACCATTTTGAAATTAGTAATCAAGGCTAGAGATATTAATATTTGGAAACTCTATTGTATTTTTCTAGTAAAAGTGTTTTGAAAGTTTGGACGTTTTATAAATGGAATTTTTTGTTAACCAAAAGACTATAATAAGTAATTATAGTCTTGGCTGAAGGAAATTTTCTTTTTTTGTGAAAGAGATGTAAGCCTAAGCAATGCATATTTAAACACAGGATCGCTTTGATTTGTGGATTTATGGCTTCTCTTACATGTACAAGAAGTTACCATAGGCTTCCTTAGTTGCCTAGATTTGGATATGCCTTTGTTTTTATTGTTGATTCAAGGTGTTTTAATGTTTGTTGTTGCTTAGAAATGCTCCCAATGTGCCCAAAACTTTCACACACTGCTGCATGGGTGCTCAGAATTGGAAATCAATCCTCAAATTAAACCCAAGGTTATGAATTATGCCTATTACTGCTGAAATTAACCCATATTTAAAAATGATGTTCTTCATTGTTGATTAGATACACAATCATGGAGAATTAAGGTTGATTTCACACCCAGGTTTTCCCAGAATTGAGGGATCAGAATTCTTGCTGCTATTTCAAACACATAGGGTTGCTGAGATTTGAGAAAGTAATGCCTAGAATGTTTATACAAGTTGCTTTTATGCCCAGAAAGCTTCTACAGGTTTCTTTTGATTCTATGTTCCGACAGTCTTGTTTTGATAACTAATGATGCAACAATATCAAATGTTGAGCTAAGGATTTGTGGAATTGGATTTCCAAATTATAACAACAGTTACAAGAGCCCTAACATGCATTCTACCTCCATCATGAGACATGTTCCTAATGTTCATTGGTGATATTTTAGGAACTAGGGTACAAACTCGCTAAATATGGAAGTTATAAGGGCACCAAAGCCAGTGATGAGAGAGTAGAATTGTTTAGGATTTGTTTTGGTCACTTTGTAGCATGAGGAGAGGCCCTCTAAGGTAATTATTTGAAAGACTCACCCTCCTATGGTATCCTACAACAAGGCTGAAATATAAGCAACAAGCCCACTGTTGGTGAAATCCAAAGAACCCCAAATAGTAAATTCATAACAACATTGAAGGGAAACATCTAAGAAATACGTTGAGGAAGTTTCTAGTAATTAACCTCAGTCATATAAGTAGACCTGTAGAAAGGATTCATGGCTACATGATGCAAGAGAATAGGCTTAAATGATGAATTCACTTATGACTTCATGAATTTTAGTGGAATCTTCTAGAAGAGAGTTGGGTCTCTTGTAATTTTCTATTTTTTTAAATAGATGATTGAATAAGTGGAGAAGGAATATCGATCCTTTCTAATGTAATAGATAGGTTTTGTTTTGACAGATAGAGGTGGTTGAATAATCTAGGGAGTTAGTTAATGAGTCAGTTAGCCGAGTCATAAGTTTCGATCCTATTCCCATGGATTTGAAACATACTTTTTTTTGTATTTTAACACAGTAGAAATAAATTGTAAATAGAGCTAGAAGTAGCTGAATATATTTTGGGATAGATCATAGACACTTAGAATAAATCGAGAAGCTTGGATAGATTGGAGGCTTGTAGAGCCTAAGAGAGAGGTAGTATACTGATCTAGGTAAAATCTCAGAACTACTTGTTCTTTGCGTAGAAGCGACAGTGTATGGGTTTGTACTCTGTTAAGATAAAAAAAAAATCAGGTTCAAGCTCTGGAAGTTTTAAATGTTTGTCCTCTTTTTAATGTCTATTGTTTTTAACGTTTATTAATATTTTAATGTTTATTATTACTTTAATGTTTATTATTTCTTTTTGGGTGGTTCATTTTTCTTTTTGGGAGCTATGATTATGGGATGTATTTCTTTTTCATTCTTGGGGATACATCCACTATCAAGAAGACTTTCAACACATTTACAGGGAGCACAATATGAGTGCTGATGTTTTATCCAAGGAAGCACTTTCTCTTAAGATGTGAAAAGTCTCCTATATTGAACATACTTGTTGTGGATTACCATCCTGTTCTTGTAAGTTATGTTATTCAACATACTTGCTGTGTCTTACTCATCTTTCTTCGTAATGATTCGAGTTTTTTTTATCCTTTGACTATGCTCTACTGACTGATCCTTTTGATGAGTTGTTTTCATGGCATATAAATGCCTTAGTTCGGGGGGATTTTCACTTTACCCCTGAGGTGATTCCTTTGATAAGAATTCAAGGCTCTTTATGTGCTTCTTTGGACTGTGTGGAATGCCTTTTTGGTGGTGGATTGAGGCTTGCTTTTGTACACCCTTTGATGATGGGATGTAGGATACTTTTTTGACATGGACTGAGTACTTTGTATTGAAAAAAGTATAAGATATAATATATTTTTGAAATTATTAAAACCAATTGAAAATGTAATTTTGTAGTTATAGAAAGTGTTTGTTGTTTTACCAGTTGGGATTCTAGGATAGATTTTTGTTCTCTGTATGTTCTTGATTATGTTTGTTATTTATTAATTTAAAAGTGGTTAAAATTGTGAAAAAGGTAACAATCCTGATTCACCACTCTTTTCAGTATTGTCCAATATTGTAGCATTTAAATGATGATGTTATTAATGTTTTTGTTTTCATTACTTTAATGATTTTTAATGCAGCTCTCTGTTTGGTAGTACTGTGCTGATTAAGACAATTAATATACCTATATTTGTACATTTTACAATTTATATGAGAAATGTTTGTTCACTTTGTTGCATAGATTATTTTTGAATATGTGTGACTTCTTCCGAGCACTATGGTTATCCTCAAGGGGTTGGCCACCCCTTGCTGAGTTAACCTGAGGAAGATGAGATGACCACATGAGATTCCTTATCTAGCAATGATGATTATGAGCTTCCACTCTTTGCATGAGACACATGAGATGTACGGCCACATATAATTGAGAAGACCTACCCTCATGTTGAATTGATGTCCAAATCGTCTTCTCCTTTTTCCATGTCATCATCCTTTGTGATCAACCTTTCTATTCCTTTTTGCTATGTCATCATCCTATGTCATCAACATCCTTTTTCCTTTACTATTGTACCTGTAATATCCACCCAAGTGGTCGTACAATATAGTTGAAGAATATATTTATAAGCTTAGTATTCCCATAACAACTTTACTTTAGCTGTACCTTTCAAGTTTTTAACTTTATCATTGAAATTCCCGTGACATCTAAGGACATGCCCACATAATGAATGTATCAACAGTCATCTAGTAAATTCATAAAAGGTAAGAATGCATTAATGAAAACATCACAATGCTGCTTCAATTTATTTGCTTTTATTTATCTAACCATACTACTCCCCCTATCAATATGTAGACTAATTGCTCCCCCTGAAACCTTGATGGTCTATTCATCTCAAGATATGTATTTCTGCATTTTTCTTCATCTAATTTTTGTAAACATATTGCAGCTAATTTATTTCTGCATTTTACTTCATCTATTGCTACAATTGCCTGCTGGCATTTTTCAACCTTTTTATGCGTATTTGCGGGGATTTGTATGAACCTGCGTGCATATGTTTGACACATGTGGGAATTTTATAAGGTAGTGTAGGCATTTTATCAGTCCAATGGGCATTTTCAAACTGGTTGCAGGGCATTTCTGAACAGGCTGTGGACATTTTTCCAAATCAATTGCTTATCCAATTTGGGGAATTGATGTAAGTGTATTCTACAACTTAAATGTGGACATATTTAACTAGTTGCAGGATTTTTTACAGGATGCAGACATTTTTACTCTAATTCTCTGTGGGCATTTTTATTTCTCTATTGCCGTGTGGGCATTTTTAACTAGTTGCAGGCATTTTTACTCTCAAGTGTGGGAATATTTGAGGCTTGAGGATATTATTGAGGCTTGGATTGTTAGGAGGAATATTTCACCTTCTGTGGACAGTAAGGTGTTCCACTGGTCTGAATGGTTCAGATCCAGAACAAATGAAGGACAAAGATTGAAGACCCTCTCTGGATGCCGTAGATACCTGGAATGTGATGCTTCGATAGTAACCCTATGTACCTGCAACTAGATTAAACAAGAAAACACATCAAAGCTGCCAGAATATAATCTACTGATCCATGTTAGTGACTAAGGAATCTAACAACATATACGTGTGAAATCAAACAACAACAGTAATGTGGGACGGAAATAAGCTTTGCATTAAGATAAAATGGAGAAGTTTACAACCAATTAATCCTTAGTGTTGACATGCATCTCCATGAAACCAAACACTCTCATCCCCATAAGCTCCAACTTTGCTCTCTATTCTCTCCAATGGCTTGGGCCAAGTGATCAATCCAACAGCATAAAAATACTTCAATGGTTCTCCCCTCAAACATGGACATGAGATCATATTTATAAGGCTCAATGGATAGGGATGGTTGAGAGATTTGTGGATGAGGTGGCCTCTAAGATCCTAGGATGGGGGATCTCGAGCTCAATTGAATCACAATGATAGGGATAAGGGAGGGCACGAGGCTCATGATCTAGAAGCCTCGAGAATCCTCTCTTTTTTCCCTTTTACCCAGGGTACTGCTTTTCTACTTCAATGACAGAGTGGTTCAGGTAATAAAAGCTTATGGACTAAGGGCCATAAGTGGTGGCACTGCTTGTGGCTAACAAGAGATAGGAGGTGCGAGCAAGGAACCGCTCATGGCTAAGAGGGAAAGTGCGGTGCTGAGCATTTTTGTGAAAGATTGACAAATGGTATGAGTTTCCACTCCAAGTGTTGGGATTAAGGGAAAATGGGTATGTTAAGAGTCTTATCAAATGATGGTGATAGGATTTTGGTATAACAGGATGCCCCCCAAAGCATGAGTCTTAGAGGGACATGATAAATGAGAGCTTTGAGAGAACAAGTCGTCGCTATGAGGTGAAAATGTCGGCCCGATCGGAGCATGTTGTCAAGTAGGCATCTGTAGTACATCAGTATGTTGACTCATAGACACCAGTAACCAACTCATGGCTACAGACCAATACAAGACAGATCCATGAGAGGAATAAACAAGCATGGTTACTAGAATACAACGTATATCCATGTGATAGAGGACTCAAACTTGGACATAGCTACCAGACATATAATGTAGATCTATGTCATACAGACGCAAATTTGAGCATATCCATGACCATACAAATGTGGATCCATGCTAGATATTCAAAACTCCATCGCAAACTGGAGAAAGCAATGAACGCTTTAAACAAATACCCAGGGTATTCATCTTGTCTTCCACAAAGTATGATTCTATCCATGCGATTACAATGATCTGAAGTCAAACATGGTAGAAACCACTTGATTACCGTCCAATGATGTGAACCGTTAACAAGTGCGAGGGAGATCACCATTAATGTCAATGATTCCCAAGGTACCCTAGTACAATCTACTGAGTGTGAATAGATGTCTTGATGCTGAACACCCAGTCGATTCTATCGATCAAAGGTCAATGATGTGAACCTATGTCGAGAGCGAGAGAATCTGTCATCAAGGCATATAGATCTCAAGGTACTAAGTATTTGTTTCTAATACTATTTCCTAGATGATGAGCTGATATCGACGGGAATAGTCTCATCGAAGGAGGGCCATGATGAGTCCCACATCGACGACACGAAACTCGGAACATAGTTTTGGAATGATGTGAATGTACTAACCATAAGATTGAATCAAAAATACTTACACAAGAAGATTGTGTAGACTGTAGAGGTAAAACTCCTTCAAATCCCCTTTGAACACACTACTACATTTCGACCAAAAATCCGACGACAGTATTGTCGTATGTTCGACACTTCCTTGTCGCATGTACGAAACATTGATTTTTTTTAACCGTCGATAGCTTATCATCGGTTATCCGACATATTTCCAATCCGTCGGTTAAGTGACACCTCAATTTACCATTGGTTGAATGTAAAGCATCGGTTAAGCGACAACATTTCTTCGACGGTAGTGAAATTTTTTTAAGAAAATAACCTTCATGCCGTCGGTTAAGCGACAGAATGGCCGTCGGATAAGTGATGGTAGTCAATTTTTTTAAAAAAAAATCAACCTTCAGGCTGTCGGTTAAGTGACAACTATAAATTGGAATCGTCGGTAAAGCGATAGTTTGAGCCGTCGGATAAGCGACGGTAGTCAAATTTTAAAAAAATAATAACCTTTATGCCGTCGGTTAAGAGACGGCTATAAACTGTAATTGTCGGTAAAGCGACAGTTTTATCCATTGGTTAAGCGACGGTAGGCAATTTAAAAAAAAATAAAAATTTCATGCCGATATTAGGGTCTTAAGAAAATTTCCTAATTCATCATTTCATATTAGTAGTAACAGATATCGCAAGCAGTGGAGATACAATTAGTAAGTTAAGACCTCATCAGTTTCAGACAAATGGGAGGGTTTGATGATGGCCATAATTTATCCCTCAATGTACCCATTGGGATGGATGAGACACCAAATAACCATCAAGTCTGAGTAGGATACATTTGCACTGCATGCTAACATTCCTTGTCAAGACTGAAAATAAATCAACATTACTAATTCAGTAATCCTTTAGTATTTAACAAGAAATAGTATATGCCTTAGATTTATTAATAAAATAGACAACAAAAGATGGAACAATACAATAGTCACAGCATACAGAAGATGTAATATCCAACAAGAAAAATCTAGAAATGCAGATCACTGCAATGCAATAGGCAAACGCTACATAAATATGTCAAAATGCTAAATTTCTGACCATGTCACATATGGAAAGGCACATCATAATTGCATAGAACACTGCTGTTTACAAATAGTTTTTGAATATTATCATTCCTCCATGACAGTAATACCAAAAGAGGACAAATATAGGAACAACTATTGAATATCTAGCACCATGCCTCTATCCCCAAGACTGTTAAGTGCTCTATGTTACCCCCCATATTGCATGGGTGTCCAATGGTAAACTTTATTACAAATTCAGTGAAGATGATAGGTTTATGAGTCCATGAATAGCCTGGGCTCCTTGATAGTATACTTCATGGGATGAATCAGATCATTCCAGGCAGCTTCACTGAGGGTTACAGATTTTATGGGCGCTGTTAAGGGTTTTGATGATGAATACACAGGTCATTTCCTCATTTTCCAGAACTTGTTTTGGAAAGACTGTTTGCTTGCAGCAGCATCGAGGGTATTTTTCAAGACCTGGAGAGTAATTTCTGACCATAGTTTTTCCTAAAACACCCATCCTATCAGACCTGTGCATACGTTCACCTCCAAGTGGCAGTAAATTTCCATGATCTGGGCATAAAGATAGCACTAAGAAGCCTTGTCTCCAAATCTGGGCATATTCTGAGCATATCATGTAGTGATTTCCTGTGGTGGCAACTCTAAAAGACAGTTTTATGTGTGCCAATCGGTTGGATGAATGACTCCTATAGCATCTCTTCATGATCGAATTGANCTAACACATTTTTGGCTTGCTTTTCAGATTATACAATTTGAAACGTCAATGTACTCAATTAAAATCTTTCTACTCCTGATGAGCATCAAAATATTGAATTAAAGGTTGCCATTAGTATCGTATTCAAATGAAAGGTCAATACAGTGGATAGGATTTCCTTCATAGAAAAAGCACTCTTTGATGAATTAGACATAATGAACTATTCACTTGCTCTTCAGATTATTCAAGTTGAAAAGTGAATGTACTCAATTAAAAGATTTCTACTCCTGATGAGCATCAAAATATTGAACTAAATGTTGCTACTCGTATCATGTTCATATATCATGATGAGTATCCATACATCATGATGAGTATCCATACATCATGTTTAAGGTCATAAGAGTTGAAAAAGATGAATTTTGGGCATCATTCTACGGTAGTCTCCACAACAGCAGGCACAAATACCCCTATTTTCTAAATCTGGGCTGAATTTGAAGGTTAAATTCCAATTCTAGGCATAAGCAGCAACGATAAGAACCCTCGTTCTCAGTTATAACTTATAAGATGTTTAGGGAAGTTTTGGGTGCATTGTATGCCCTAAAACATCAGTACACAGATATTATA
>LPNX010465608.1:113774-195396 GCA_001517045.1 Pseudotsuga menziesii | reverse complement strand
ATGAAAGTAAGATTTCAGATTTCCAAAACACATTACCACATGGGATGTTGATGAGTAGGTGGAAAATGTGGAAAAGAAATGGGAGAACAGTTTGCAGTGTGCATGATGCGTTCTGCAAGCAAGAAATTTCGGAAGAGACTTGCAACTAGAAGGTCTTGTCGAAACAATCTCTGAAACAGTTCTGCAACAAATGCAATTTGTCAGCAAATTTCATGTACTTATTATGAGAATAATAAGCTTTTACTTTATGGCATTACTAAGACATACAAAACATATAACATGCTACTTAAATGCAGAGCTCATTACCACGAGGTAAGACATTCCATGCAATAGTATCAGTCACTGCTGTAAATATCCAATTTTGAGGGATCAAATTTGTTGAGACCAAAAGTGAATTCCTAAACCAATTAAAAAAAAGGGAGGAGAATGGACCTCGTGACCGGGGCCCTTGAGGTGAAGCATGCGGGGATGTGCTCAAGAACATAACCGAGGCCGTCATTGGAGAGGAGGAGATCGACGGTGAGCTTTGAACAGGTGCGAGGCGGGAACAGGTGTTGCTGCTGCTTTCCTCCTACTACTGAGGAGGAGGAGGGGGGGAAATTGGGGGGCTTAGATGTAGTTGGAGCAAATGTGCAGTCCCGAGACCAATGACCTGAACTTCCACACTTGTAACGCCCTGTTGGTGCCGTCGCCGATGAGCCATTGTTAGTCTTCATCTTCTTCTCCATTTCAATTCCAATTCCGATTTCGTTTCCGGCCTCTGCTCTCACTCACTCACTCAGCCTCCAGATCAACCATTGGGTCTCCATTTCCATTTTCCCTCTTCTCTTTAAGCGGGAAACCTTTTGCCGCAAAATTATGATTATTAACCAAAAAAACATAGTTATTTATAATAATAATAATAATAATATAAATAAGGGGCAAAACTCTTGGATTTTTATTGCATATATTAAGGAATGTGTGAAATTGAATGTTAGAGAACCTTAAAAATGGTTGTAAAGCCTTATACTTTGTATAATATGTATAGAAATATGATGGAAAATGTCTTTAGAATATGTATGTTTATAAAATATGTATGGGTATTTGTATAGCGAGATTGCATATTCGTAGGGATTTTTCTTAGTCGAGCAAACACGGTATGTGGAAGGACGACAAATTATGGAGGGCATAGTTTTTGCTCATTAGACAATATATTCATTGAAAACCTCTAAGAAGGTGGGCATGTCATTGAAATTGGACATGTCCAAAGTCTTTGATAAAATATATTGTCATTATATTCACTAGGTTTTGCTAGCATTTTCTCAACATGTTGGATGAATTGTATCTTCTCTCTAATGTCCTATGTTTCCTTTCCCATATTGGTCAATGGATCTCCTTTGTAAATTTTCACTCCTTTGCAAGGTATAAAGCAAGGGGGTCCCCTATCCCATTTAATTTTTATCCGTATGGTTGAAGGATTAGGATGAAGAGACAAAGCTATTATGGTTCTAGAATACATTAAGGGCCTCCGAATTCATGGAAGTGATCTAGTTGCATATCATCTTCGATTTATGGATGACACAATTCTCATGGGTGTCCCCTCCATTCAATAAGAAAAACTATTAAAAATATCCTAAAATATTTTTTTGTGGATTTAGGCGCATTGATAAACAAAGGTAAGTATCAAATCTTGTTTTCCAATACTCCCCTGATTGTTCAACACAATATTTATCATATTCTCAACTTTGAGAGGATATCCCTTTAATCCAAATGCATGGGTTCTCCACTAATCGATAATTATTTTTGTAATATCTCTTGGGAGGAGCTTCTTTCCAGGTTGCCAGAAAGACTCTCTAGTTAGACATTCCTATCCCTCAACCTTGCGAGTTGATTAACTCTAATCAAATGTGTTCTTCAATCAGTGCCTATGTATATTCAAAATATATACATGCATTCACTTAGAGCCACCCTGAAATTGAAGGTTCGATTGTAGGGGCTAGTAAGTTGGTGGCATTGTTTACATAGTAAGGATTCCCTATGGGGTAATATTTGGAAGAAAAATTATGTGTCAGATGTGGTCAATTAGGACTTGATAAGACTAGAAGGAAATATAATTAACTCTCTTATTTGGAACATTTCATTTCCAAATCATGCTTTGATTGAAAACCATTGTTTCCAAAAAATTAGATATGGCCATATGGCCTTGTTTTGAAATGATTTTGGAAACAACTTCTGAAGCTTATCGAAAGACTAGAAAAATCGTCACTAATCCCAATCCTCCATGAAAATAATAAGATATAGGTCAGTCAATCTTGGAAATCTAACATCCTTGATTGAAGATGCATATTGTGGATTCCCAAGCATGATTGGTCAAACTTACATGTCTACTTAGATTGTGAAGTTTTTTGGGTGAATCTTGAACAAAGACAAATACAAGTAAAAAATGAACTTGACCAATTATGATGTGGATACAAGGATGGCGGGAGCTTATTTCTAAATGAATCCTACTCCATATTGATAGGGAATTCCAATGATTGGGGGGGATTTGGGACCAAATATGGAAAAATAAAATATAGCTAAAGATATACACCTTGATTTAGTTCATTGGAAGATGTAAAAATCTAACCTTGGAGAAAACAATGAAAAGAGGTTTTGAATGACCCTCCAGTTGTATCTTTGTCATAAATCAAAAGAAACCCTGGAACATATTTTAAAGCACTTATGTTTTGTCTCCACCCTATTGGAACCATATTCAAACAAACTGATTGAATTTGTGATAGTATAAATGATACGATGGAACACTAGAGAATGGTAGAATTCCAAAATTTCTTTCTCAACTGTGATTGGAAAATGGTCCCAAGGTTTATTCTTTAGGAAACATATAGGGAATGGAACAATAGAATCTTAAATGAAAAAGGCGCCGTCGGATTAAAGTTGACCAATTAAAGGCGTCGTTGCTTAAGCCGTCGCAACATGTATCAATGAGGAGTTGACATCATAGTATGTCAATTCCTAACTCAGAAAGAGGTCAAACAAGTTCTCAATAGATTTCATGGGATGCTTACAATGACCATTTATCAAGAATGGCCATCACCCAAAAGATCCTTTATGTGGGATATTTGTTGGCTTTCTTTTCACATCACTACATTCATGAGATTAGTCTATGCAAGAATTGTCAAATTCTCACCCCTAAAACCTAAGCACAATCTACTCCTCCATATCCCATTATCATTATTAACATTTTTTGCAACTAAGGGATCAACGTTATGGAATGTCACCCTATATCCAATTGTGACCACAAGTAGATTATTGGTCATTACCTAATTTATCAAATGGTTTAAGCAATGTTAACATTTGTCAACACTTCTCTTACGACCACCCACTTCTTCCTCAACCACATCATCACTTCAAAACGAAAAATCCACAAACCAATTAAATGCGCCGTCGCTTAAGCGACACTTATGAGACTAGCCGTCGCTTAAGCGACGCTTATGGCCACATTTACAAAAAAAAAATTATCCTTGTGATTTTTGGTAAGTTTAAAAAAAGAAATCCATGCGCCATCGGATTTTTTCGTCGTATTTTGGATCGAAATGTAGTAGTGACATTAGGAGGCACGACAAAAAGACTTGGCCACATGACTGAACGGGACAAACACACAATACGACAGTGGACAATGCATTCTTTTGAAAGAATCAAAGGAGTGACATGAATCATGAAAGTGGGTTGTCGCGGAGATCAGCTGAATACCCAATTGACTGACATGATGTGCACACAGGTGCCATGTTCAAAGGTAATGACAAAAAAATGCCATTATTTACAAAATGATTCCCTTCCCATTTCCCCCATCATGGTTGATGAGTGCTTATTTTCGGTTTTAGGAGTTCAAAGAGGGTAACAAACACTCGATATAGCTTGTCGAAAGACAAGTCCAGACTTATATGTTTTATGAACCTGAGAGAGGAGGGGTTCATTCCCAAAATGGTCCTCTCAATGTTTAATTTAATGAGTCCACTGAAAGAAAACTCGGTATCATTCATGCTTAGAGAGTCTGAACGAATACGGAAGAAGACTCCATAGGGGTCCTTTTTCATATGATTTAGTCCCTAAGGCTCAAAAAAGTATAAAATCATACCTTAAGGAACTCTTCCAGTCATGATTGGCTGGAGTGTTCCTTTTTTGTAAATAGTCCTATTCGAACCGAAAAAAAGATAACATACCGTCGAACATATGACTCTTCAAATACTTTAATGAGTGTGAAGAAGACAAGATCGCTCGACGATATTTTCTTATTTTAGGTAGCCTGAAAAGAGTTTAAAGAGAACTCCATGAGGTTTCTTTACACAATGTCACTTTTTATGAGCCTAGAAAGAATCAGAAATAGAATCGACAATATTTTCATGTTTAAGGAGCCTGAAAAGGAGGTGAAAAGAAGACTCCATGATGCTTCTTTACACAATATCAATTTTTTATGAGCCTAGAAAGAAACTGAAATGGACTCGAACCTTTGATACTGGGTTTAAAGAGCATGATCAAAGTGTCGTAATAAACGCTCATCAACCTTTTTCGTTTTATGAAAGTGCGAAAAAGCCATAAACAAACTTCCAAAGCTTCTTTCTATAGTTCTCTTATCCTGTAATCGACTCAGAAACAAGTGTTAAATGCATTTATAACTAACATTGAGGGATTACAACAGATAAACTTTGACTAAAATATGATTTTATATCAAAAATATAGTATGTCAGACCCAAAAATGCCTATATAAGTCATTTAAATAGTAAAAAATCAAATCATTTCACTATTTACCTGTAACAGAGAGCATTTGGAGTAATTTCTTAGCCATATCTCAGAAGCTGATACCAGGAGTTCCCACCGTCCATTTTGAGCATCGTTAGTTGCAGGTAATAGCTAAAACCCTACTCTTTCATTTCATAGCATTTATTTTGAGTTTTGATGGGGTTTTGGGCTCATATCGCAAGCCCTAAAACCTTAAAAGAGGGCACCGTGCCTACCCCTTGCAGGATACATGGTACCTCCCAAGAACCACGCCTATAACATAGTTGACAGGCGGTGCCACCACCTGTCTCCAATGGTGCACAGGAGGTGCCGACCGTGGAGATTTTAAACTAATAGCATGAGCAATATAAAGTCATTCTTTTGATTTTTAATGATTAGGGATGATTCTAATGCATGCTATGATTTTTTTTGACAGGTCTTGCTTGCTTAAAACATGGTGATATGGAAAGAAAAATCACATGACAATGATGATGCTTTTGCTAAGAGAAATGCGGGTTGTATAGCCACATTATGGGACTATGGGCTCCTGAAGTTCTTTCGGACCCCAAGCATGGTGTCACAGGAGCGGTTACTGGAGCACATGCTACGGATGTGGAATCCAGAGCAGGAGTACTTCAAGGTGGGGGCCCATATTCTTACCGTGGAAGTAGAGGATATCTACTTCTTGATTGGCCTCTTGAGACGGGGTGCCCCCATCTCACTAACAGGTTCCCGTGGAGGGGATATTACCACTCGAGTGCTTATAGATCATCACTGTGCTTCAGGGACGAGGACATCGGGGAAGAAAATCCCCATTAGAGCAGTGACAGATGGGCCTCTATGGACCATCCTATTTACTATGCAAAGGGTGGCTGCGAGTCAGGGTGTGCACCAGGCTTCTAGGCCACACAAGCTATATGCCATAGAGGCCATGGCACCCACGGTATTTAATTGGGCGGAAGCCATGCTTCCAATATTCAAAGATCAGCTGACTAAGTGTCGACAGGGAGAGCTAAATAAGTTTGGATTTGGTTCCATTTTAGCCTGCTTCTTCTTCGAGTGGGTACCACAGATGAGACCTCAGGTGGTCTTCTAGAGTCTGAGAGCACGGGACCCTTGTATGCTGAGGTGGGTCCAAGTCATGGATCATATAAGAGTAGGTAGGGGAAGGGTGAAGTTTGGTGACCTGTTCTTCAAATGGCTCTAAGATCAGATCCTCATGGTTGAGGATTATGCTTATGCAGGTACATACTTCACCGGAGATCCTGACCTACCACTCCCACTTGGCGGACAGTGGGGCGACATCGGTAAGAAGCAAGAAACCCTAAAATGGATGAAATGTTTTTATGCTTTTTTATGTTTTATATTTTTTATGTTAAGTGATGAGACCTGTATATTCTCATGCAGATGTTGGAGAAGCGTGACCTGGAGGAGCTTCTCTGTTGGACAAGTGAGCTGGAGCCCTCTTTGTACCACAGGGTGATGATATCATTGGGGAGCTAGAGGAAAACCTAGAGAGGTTGACCTTTAATATCCTAGATGCTTCCATTGATGACCTCCCGATGAGATATCAGAGATCCACAACGGGAGTACCAGGTCGATTCAGTAGGCTGCTACGTAGAGTAGCTCGAGCAGTGATGTGCTATCACGAGCACCACTAGTGTATGAGATATGTACTGAAAGTTGGCAGCTTCAATATTTTGTATGGTATTTTTACATGAAATCCTACATGATTTAGATGAGGTCTCTAGACCTATTTTTTGTAAACTTTTTCGTATATATATATACATACTTTTACCTGGTGTTTATATGTCTCAAATGGCCAATGTATTTTACATGAGTTTTATGTGTCTTTAAATGTCATGAATGGGGAATATGCCAATCTAGGATGTAATTAGCCAATGAGTCAGCAACTACATTATGTTCCCTAGGGATATGCCTATAATTGATGGTTTCAAATGATCTTTCTAGAAAACATACTCTCTGGAAGAGGCGGAGGAGCACAAGGTTTCTAATGGTGTAAACATGGTTTAAATGGCAAACCACAATTTGTTAGTCCATCAAGACTACTAGATCACGAACATCCTGGGAGGCAGCTTCAGTCAGAAGACCGATGACTGCTTCATACTCGGTGATGTTATTAGTAGCGAGACCTATACAAACCGCTCATGAATTGACCAAATCTTCAGCTGGAGAATAGAGGACCCAAGTAGCCGAGGCAAGATTCAAGGTGTGGAAGCAGGCACCCTCAGCGAATTCGTAGAAATCCATTTGCATGACCAAAACATGGTATAAATAGATGTAGACACTAAACTCAAAACCATCTTGAAAATACTAAAAGCACACTGAAAGTCAATCAATATACATATATACAAGATACTATCCAAGAAAGACCTAGGCATAGTACCTTTTTCAGGTACAACCCATTGCGAGGTTTCCCCAAAGGGATTCCATCATAATCAATGAGCTCGTAGGCTCCTTTCTCTAAAACCTTAGAAATGACAAAAGGTCTACACCACATGGACTCAAACTTACCCTTCCCTAGTTTGTCATATCTCTGATCATAAGTCAAGACTAGGTCACCCTCATTAAAGACACGAGGTTGGATGGATTTATCATACTATGCCTTGACGCGTTTCTTATGTTCCTCATTAGCCAAGGCAGTATCTCTTCGAGTCTTGTCAAGGTTATTCAAGTACAAAAATATTTCTTCCTCTACGGAAGTGTCTGGGAGAAGTTCGACGACAAGTTGTAAATATGGAATCTAACATTGAATCGGTAAGACAACTTCGAGTCCATAGACAAGATGGAATGGCTTGAAACCAGTGGCTATTTTCACCGAAGTCTGATAAGCCCTAAGAGCATAGAAAATAACGTGGTTCTAGTTGGATTTATGATCTCCAACCATCTGATGAAGCATATTTTTCAAAACTTTGTTAATGGCCTCTACTTGACCATTAGCTTGTGGATAATACAGCATAGAGGTTTCATGGCGAAAACCTAGCTTGGCACTTAGTTCCTTCATCATTTGATTACAGAAATGGGATTTGTGATCAGTAACGATGGATTCTGAGACTCCAAATATAGCTATGATATGATTGAACAAGAAGAGAGCGGCAGTCTTACCATCTTCTGCGTATGTAGGCATGGCCTCAGCCCATTTTGTGAAATAATCAATTGCTATGATGATGTAACCATGCCCCCTGACTGAGGTAGGCTTACAATGCATGAAGTCAATCCCTCATTTGGTGAATGGGCCAATGGAAACGATGGGGTGTATCGAAGCAGGATGGGTGTGCTTTTTAGGATAAAAGTGTTGACAAGGTGGGCATTTCTTAACAGCCTCATGACAGTCTTTGAAGACAAAAGGCCAGAAATAACCAACGCAAAGGATTTTCTGGGCTGTAGCCATCCCAGATAAATGACCACCACATGCTCTAGAGTGGCAATCATTCAACACATGTTCATCCTCCTCATGGGTGAGGCATCACCGGAGAATTGAGTCAATCCCATGTCTATACAAGGTATCATTCAGGATGAGATAGTATTTTGCGTGGTGACAGATACGGCGATGATCATCATGGGATAAATGCGGCTGAAATTGTTGTGTTTGGAGATAAATAAGAAAATATCCATACCAAGGATCGGTAGTGCTTATCAGGAACAGGAATTCATCTGGGAATGAATCGTTGGGCTCAGATTCTGTTGAAGCACAGGGAAGATCAAACATAAGCTCTGCAAATACCAAGGATTTCTTTGATGTGGCTTTGGAAAATTCCAGATCAAACTCCTAAAGTATGACTATCCAGCTGGAGTACTTGCCCCCAATCACCTGACGAGTCAGGATGTAATACATCGGGTTCTGGTCTGCCAATAAAATGGTAGTGCGGAGCAGAATGTAGTGACAAAAATTTTGTACAGCAATGGCTGTGGCCAATGCTAACTTTTCTATATGTGAATAGCGAGTTTCAGAATCCATGAGATTCTTACTGGCATAATAAATCACGTGCTCCTGACCGTGGAGATTTTCCTACACTAAAACCATAGCGATGGTAGTCACTGGAGGCAGCAATATACAAGAGAAAGTCCTTTGAATAATCCAGGGGTTGTATCATGGGTGAATGAGTTAGAGTGTGTTTAAGATTATGAAAGGTGCATTGCGCCTGGTCATCCTAGAAGAATGGAGTATTCTTCTTGAGGAGACGCATATAACCGTACGTTTTCTTTGCGAAATTGCACACGAAACGACGGAGAAAGTTTTCTTTCCCCTACAAACTTTGGAGTTCAAGCAGATTAGTTGGGGCTAGTAGATCTAAAATGGTAGAAATTTTCAAGGGATCGATCTAGATGCCATCTTTCTATACCACAAACCTAGTAGACGTCATGTCTCAATGCAAAAAACAAATTTATGCGGATTGAGCCGTATATTATAATGACGACATCTCAGGAATATCTCTCTAAGATGACCAGGGTGGTCCTCCTGTCGCTGTGAATGAGCAGGGAGGTCGTCAAGGTATGGTTCAACAATATGTTTAATGTCATGAAATTCATAGGACATCGCGTGCTGGAACGTGGCTCCAGTATTTTTCAAGCCAAAAGGTAACTTCTTATATGCAAAGGTTCCCCATGGGAAAATGAATGCCATCTTATGCTGATTGGAGGGTAATATCTCAATATGAGTATAGCCAGAGAAGCCATCCATGAATGAAAAGATGACACTTCCAGCACAGTTGTCGATAATCTGATCGATGTGCGAAGTAGGAAAGTTGTCCTTGGGACAAGATTTATTCAAATCCCTAAAGTTGATACAGACTCTAATGGTGCCCTGCTTTTTATTGAGAGGGACAACGTTTGATACCCATTTCGTCAGGGGTACAGGATAAATAAACCCAGCGTTGAGAAGTTTCTCAATTTCAGCTTTAATAGCTGCAGCCTTTCAAGGATGGACTTGCCTTAGCTTTTTCCTGCCAGGTTTAGCCATGGGATATGTTTTAATCTCATGGACCACAATGGATGGGTCAATCCTCAACATCTCTTCATAGGACCAGGCTAAAATATCACGGTATTCTTTGAAAAGTGCCTTATAGGCTTCAGATTCATTTACCGAGCAGTTCTTCCCAACATGATCATGCTCGATAGTATCAGGCTTAGCTGATATGTCAATCGGATTCGTCTGAGTGATGTTGCAAAGGTTTCCTTCGGAATCTATATCTTGCAACAATATAGGACTTTGGGGTACGTTGACAATATCAGTAGGAAACAAGGATGCAAAAATCATGGCTAACCGAAATGGTGTTGGGGAGGAACATGGATCTATGATGGTGATCCTCCCAAATGGACTCATCTGTATTCATGATCTCCATAATGGACTCATCGGAAGGGAAAGTCTCAGAGAGATAATCTAGAACAGGAAGAGAAGGTTCTAACTAGTACGGTAAATGGTAAGGATCCGAAGCCACTAGATGAAGGTCATCCGTGCGATCATCGGACAAGGTTTGAATAACGTCATACAATGCTTCGTGTGAACTCAACGAGGTGGACTCAACAACATGTTTACCCTTAGGTTCATAATAAAATGAGGTGATCATATGGACTGTCGCGGTATTTGTGCTAGGAGGAGTGGATGGAAAAATCCCCATAAGGGATGAATCCTTCAACATGCCTACCCCAATCGATTAGTAAGGAGGAGAGGACTGGCCTAACATGGGGATGTTATTAGCCGTGGAGGTAGTAACATCCGGCGTATAGAAATCAAGCATATCAATAGTAACAATTCTCCCTAGATGCGAAAATTGGACTGTTCGGAATACTGTTGAGGCGACAACAGTCATGGCATAGAACCAATTTCTTCCTAGAAATAGGTTGTAATCTAAGGGGGCATCTACCACTTCTACTTGAATGGAAATGGTTTTCCCCCCAGCTCAACCGCTAGGGCTGATATGAGACCATGGGGTTGGAAACCCTGTCCGTCAAAGGATTTAAGGGTCGTAGGTGATGTTACAAGCTTGGGAGAGCTGAGAGCCTTCCAACAAGACAGAGACAAAACCGAGGTTGAAGCTCCTTCATCTAGTACCATTCGAAAAACTGTCTTTCCAACTACTTTCGTAATGATCTGAAAAGCAAGTTTATGTGGTAACCTAGACTTATAGTTCTCAAGATTGAAATGAATCAAGTTAGTATTATTCGGGTCTACAGCTCCTAATGCTGTTAACAAGTTTTTGCACTGTGTAGGGAAACTTTAAAGTTCTTCTAAGATAGACATGGCACAAGGTGCCTGAGCGAGATCTTCAACTACGTTATAAAATTGAGCAGCTTAGGCAGTAGGGTTAAATACTGCCTTCCGAAGAGTACTCTTAGGTGGATGCAAAATCATATCGAGAGTAGGCTTCTCGATAGATAAGGGGACAGTGGACAAGGATTCAGGAGAATTAGTAGAGGGAGCTTTCCCTGAAGAAGAATGATCTTCTTTTTTATTTATGGGTTTGTCATAATTCTGATTTCAAGTTTGCAGATTGATAGTATCTGAGGATATCATACGAATTTCCTCTGACGAACTAGAGTTACCCTGATTAGACATGTGGTCTATCAGTTGTTGTTGAGAGGGAAAAGGATCCGTAAGTACTGCGGGTGCGGGATTGGACTTCATAAACTGGGAGATTTTGTCCTGAAGAGGACACTCCTTTGAAAAATGGTCACCTCCACATAGGAGACAGGGATATTTCGCCATTCTTTTTCCTTTATTGTTATCATTGTTGGTTGGTCTTGGAGTCTCCTGTTGGTTTCCAGGTTTTTAATTTCTATTTTTACCTTTCTTTTTAGCATTACCCAAGGTTTGAGTACTTTGAATAGAGTTGACCTCGGCGGAAACCTTAGGAGTTGAAGGAGTAGGGATGGCAGTTTGGGGTTGCTTGGTAGGTTTTACTGCTGACGGGGACTGGATTGAACCAACAATCCCATCAACAGGTACTTCTGCTGGTGGCTTGGCAGGATTGATGCTTGGGCGAGGAGCTTGAGGAATCAAGTCATAAAGGGTTCCAGACTAGGAATAGACCAAGTCTAGATACTGGGCTCAATTAATAGCCTGCTCTTCAGTAATGGCACTTCCCATAGCCACATCTTGGGCAATAGGAGGCAACAAGGATTTGGTAAACCAATCAGCTAATAACTGATCCAGAATAGGGGCCTTAATAAGCCTTCTCCGCCTTCTCCACTCTTGAATATGATCGGATATGTGGGCGGAGGTGTTTTGTTGTAGAGAAGTTAAAAGATCGGTTCCTATTTCATAACGAATAGGGAGTTGAAAGTGTGTAAGAAACACGGTTGCCAACGAGCCAAAATACACAAACGAATGTTGTGGGAGTTCAATGTACCACTTCGCGGCTATACCGGTCAAATTTTGCTGAAAGAGTCGTAACTGAACAAAGTCATCCATGAGGGAGTTTGAAGAACACCACAAATGGAATTTCATAACATGGTTGTTCGGATCGTCTCCCTGCTTCCCATCAAACTCGGATATCCGATGGTAACTTTACCGGAATGGGAGGCCACGAGGGATTGTGTCAAATGGGGTCATTAATCAACTTGGACAAGTCTGGTAAGTCCAAAGTTGCTAGGAAAGGTAATTGCTGGTTGGGTTGCATATACTGGTAATATTGATATGGCATATAATTACTAGTAGGACCATAAGTGGACTAAAAGATAGGTTGTTGTGGCAAAGAGCTGCTAGAAAATCCACCCACAGGGGGTTGATTTTTGGGATTAGGACCGCTAGGACCACTAGGGCCTCTAGGAGGAGGACCACCAGGGCCACCGGGACCACTAAGACCACCAGGACCACTAGGACCACTAGGAGGCAGACCACCAGACCCTCTGGAGCCACCAATAGGTAAGTCTCCAGAGCCTCTAGAACCACTAGGAGGAGGGCCACTAGACCCTCTAGGGCCATAAGGAGGAAATCCACCTGCCCCCCCAGGACCCCCAGGACCACTAGGACCATAATGAGGAAAGTTTCCAGATCCTTCAGGACCATTAGGCGCCCTAGGGGGAGGACCTCCATAAGGTGGTCCTCCGGCACCTCCCACATTATGTATAGGTATTCCCCCCATAGTTGGCATGTAAGACCAGTTGGATTGCCCCCATGGCATAAAAGTGTTACTAAGGTATGGAATTCCAGCATAAGGCATCCCTGTAGGATTAGGTGGATGATTAATATTACCTATAGGTATGTGATAACCATAACCTCCAGAAGATTGAATGGTTACAGGTTGTGCCCCTAAGGGCTGACCTGAACTATATGGGGGATTAACCGCATTAGTATGGGTGGGAGGGACATAAACTGTAGATGGTTCTATATTAGAGGTATGTCCTTGACTAGGCATAATTTCAATGTAAGATAATGTAGGCCATGCTGGGGGTTTCCCCCCGACACTAGAAGGTATTGAGGAAACGAGAATTGAAGGTAGATCCCCAGGTGCAAAAGCCCTAGGAAGATTAGGAACAGACATAATATGGGAGGTGGTATTTTGACCTGGGTTGTGGGGTGTTATTGGACGATATATAATCGGTTCAATGGGTCTCATAGAATCGACAAGTGAATGATATCCCACAGGAATAGATGTGGAACGTGATGGTGTCGGGCCTAATAGGTCATCTATTTGCTTGTCAATCTCCTGTGCATGGAGAATGGTAGCATGGTATTTCCTATGTTCTTCTTCATCTTTAGAAGAGTTTAAATGGGTGCCAAATGAGGCAATGGCTTGTCCTACAGGGGTATCCCAAAATGGAGCATTGGGACCAAAATCCAGACGAGTAGTATCATCAACATGACCTTCTGTGGGTGAATGGAATGAGGTATTTCCCCGAGAAGGCTGTTGGACCAAGGGAGGTGAGTGTGAAGAATATGGTCCTCCACTTTCTGCAACCACATTATCTCCCACTTGGGAGGTGGTAGCAGCTCCTTGGTCGATAGCTTCCGTTGGATTTTCTTCTGAACCAGGAATAAAATCAGGTGGAAAGCCCCGTACTCTTCTGGACTATCTTAACTCAGCCAGTTTGTATAGTTCCTATCTAACTTAGGGTCTGAAAAACTAGAAAACACACCAAAAAAACTTTCCCTACTCAAGCTATAGGTCAAAACAAGCACACTTAAAATGATAGGAGGAGGTCAAAAAGTTAGGTCTCTCACCAGGATTGTCAGGAAGGTGCCACTCGCGATATACCTCGAGGGTACGTGTGTAGTAATCTCCTCGAATGCTGTTTACGGTGTATGGATCCAAGCAAGACGACCAAAGGGTTGTTCTCAGATAGATAAGGTATCCTAATGGTGCCTCCCGATATACTCAAGGTACGTGGGAGATCGAATCGGTAGTAGTGTTGTCTAATGCATAACCGTACACAAGGGGCCTTCCAATATACAATCGAGTACGTGAAGTAGCTTTCTATATACCTTAAGGGTATGTGAAAGGCCGTTTGATATACCAATAGTACATGGAAGAACTGCGCGAGTCCCGGAATGTAATGCAGACAAATAACGACAGCTCCTATGCTTAATGACACCCAAACACGTCTCTAACCTATCACTCCAATTGCTACGTAAATTTTAACCTATAACTACCGCTGATTTTAAAGTGGATGGTTAGGTGAATGCATGATGTTTTGATAGAAAAGTAAAACCATGCAGTATGCTTATGCAAAATGTTTCACTTTACCATTCAGTATGCCTACTTATGGGAGGGAAAGAGAGTATTTTCTTTTGTTTCAAAACCAAAAATACTTCCAAACAATAGTCTTGAACACAAAATCAAAGACAAGCAACACTTTACAAATTGATTTCTCTTTTCTGAAAGCAATAAGAAGGGGGAGAATCTCTTTTCCTAAAAGAAAAACAAGAAGCACACTACATGCAAATGCACTCTATTTTTTATTTTGATTGAGATAGTACTAAATGCATAAGAGATGAAAGAACATGAAGAGCCTGAAAGCTTGTAAAGCCAATCAGAGATCTAATGTCTAACGCTCAATGATGATAACCTAGTCTCAGTCAAAAAATTTATTTTTTAAAGGAAAGAAAAATAAGTTCTCTATGCAAACAAGAAATGAAACTAAGATGCTAATCAAATGTTCTTCTTTTAGTCTATACAACAGAAATGAAAAGAGATCTTACTAACAACCTAAGATTTTCAAAAAACAAGAAATCCTTTTGCAATCACAACCAACAAGTACCAAAGTGTATGAACAATCAAAAAGTCTAATCTAGCTTTTGAATTTCCCAATCAAACCAATATTAAACCATAAAATTTCAAACCACAAGCATCAGATTCTGTCACACAAACCTGACAGTGCAGGACTGAAAGCAAAACAACCCATTTTTTTACAAAAAATGAGGAAAAGGAGGTCTTGGAATGATGCCTACCTGGCACTGCGCTTCTCAGGTGTTGACAAAGAGGTTTTATCCTAGCACCGCTTCTTGCCAACGGGATACAAGTGGTGGCACCACGTACTTCCCACTCTATTTTGGAAGTGGCACTACTTCTCGTACACTGCATAGGCGTGGTTCCCTGTAAAAATCCAAAACACAAAGAGAACGATAGATCAAGTCAGAAAAAGACCAGATTAGGGTACAGGCTGATAGATTGAGTATAAAAATAGAGCATAAAAGGTCGAAATGATTCAGATCTAAACAGATCTAGAAGTTTCAAACCCAAATTCACTGAGTCAGATAGCAGATCTTATTGAAGAGAGTTGGAGAAGGAACCTACATTCGGACAAGAGTTGAAGAACTGAGGAAGATCAAAATAACTGATACATATATCCCTAGCGGAGTCGCCAGATCTGTCAGCAAGAATATTTCACCTTCTGCGAACAGTAAGGTGTTCCATTGGTCTGAATGGTTTAGATCTAGAACAAATGAATGACAAAGGTTGAAGACCCTCCCTGGATGCCATAGATACGTGGAATGTGATGCTTTGATAGTAACCCTGTGTACCTACAACCAGATTAAACATGCAAACAAATCAAAGCTGCCAGAATATAATCTACTGATCCATGTTAGTGATTAAGGAATCTAACAACATATACGTGTGAAATCAAACAACAACAGTAATGTGGGATAGAAATCATCTTTTCATTAATATAAAACGGAGAAGTTTACAACCAATTAAGCCTTAGTATGCATCTCCATGAAACCAAACACTCTCATCCCCATAAGCTCCAACTTTTCTCTCTATGCTCTCTAATGGCTTGGGACAAGTGATCAATCCAACAGCATAACAATACTTCAATGGTTCTCCCCTCAACCATGGACATGAGCTCATATTTATAAGGCTCAATGGATAGGAATGGTTGAGATATTTGTGGATGAGGTGGCCTCTAAGATCCTAGGATGGGGGATCTCGATCTCAACTGACCCACAATGATAGGGATAAGGGAGGACAGGAGGCTCATGATCTAGAAGTCTCGATAATCCTCTCTTTTTCCCCTTTTACCCTGGGTACTATTTTTCTCCTTTAATGACAGAGAGGTTCAGGTAAGAAATGCTTATGGACTAAGGGCCATAAGCGATGGCACCGCTTGTGAATAACAAGAGATAGGCGATGTGAGAAAGGAACCACTCAAGGGTAATAGGGAAAGCGCGATGCTGAGCATTTTTGTGAAATATTGACAAATGGTATGAGTTTCCACTCCAAGCACTGGGATTAAGGGAAACTAGGTATGTTAAGAGTCTTATCACATGATGGTGACAGGATTTTAGTATAACATGGATGACATTTGTCTCATCAACTTGCGGGCATATTGGGGACCTTCGTGCATTTTAATGACATCTCCTTCACTCACGCTGGCATTTTTCTTTTGTCCGCATGCAGTTTTTTGAAGCTTTCTTGTACTAAGATAAAATGCTTGCAACTATTTAAACATGACCATAGGGAAATTTTCAAAATTCTGTGCATTTTTTCGTGCATTTTCCTTCCATATGTGGGAATTCTTTACATCAGCCAGGAGGATGAGCCAAAAATTGTATTGAATACTTGTTCTGTACTTTTCAAGTCTTGTTCACATCAGCTACACTATTGCACCCTCGTGTTCACCTTAAGAGCCCTCGTTAGGCACCATCCACCATACTGCTACCTTATATGACTTTTTTTGGAGTACTTTGCTGTCGTTTTTTATTGCGAGTTGGTCATTCTACTATGTTTCTACTGTTTTTTATTTGTGAGGGTTGAATGATCTATTTTACGGTCTTTTCTAGTTCTGGGTTCTCTCCTTTCACAGGCATGTTGGTCTAGTTAAGTCTCATGCAAGTAACATAACAATAAGAGGTTGAAGTTTGTTTAGAAGAATTTTTTCCGAGGATAAGGGAGCTCCACCCTAACATCTTATGTTGATTTTATAATTGGTTTAGATCTGATATATCATGCTACTATTATATATTGTTGTCTTTCATTAACAACTTAGATCTGATATAGATTGCTACTGTTATTAGTGTTATTGTTTTAAGTACTTTAATGGTTATTGTAACTCATTAGGACATGCTGGACATGAAGAATATTGAGGTATGGTTTTTCTATGGTTGACATGGTTGTTTTAATGTTTCAGCTTTGAGTTTGAATATTTAAGAAAAATAATTATAAAATACAAATGAGCTGAATCTACCTGATAGTTTGCATCTTTCCTCAAAATGAGTTGAAATGTGTCCATTAAACATTTTTATGGATCTTGTATCTTTAGAGTGGCGCCTTGTGCAATTCAGTGAAGTGAAAGATAGAGAAGTTCCTTCTCCTGGTATAGGACTAGGATGGGGTGCTACTGATGGTGGATTTTGCTCGAGGTAAGTAATTTTGGATAATTTTATGATGTATGAGTGAATAGTAGCATTGACTGGAAATATTCTGGATAACTCAACTGTATGATTTGTAGCATATTTTCCTGTTAGTTCTTAAGTTCATGTGGATATTCAGACAAACATCATAGTGATGGGTCATCCTAAGAAATGTTAATATATGTTAATGATTGAGACATTCAAATTTTTATTATATTTGAGAAAATAGAGCTCAAGGGGCATATTTCCCTCCATTAAGAAGTCACTCTTATTAGCCTTTCCATGACTACATCATGTTATAATGCATAATTTTGTTTGTGGTCTAATTCTAGTCAAATAGGATAGAAATGTTTTAAATCTAAGTTCCAAGGATTTTACTATTTTGCAGCCTGAATATCCAAACAATGAACACATATATGTTTATTTACAACATTCTTGTTGTTTTTTTAATTTGTGAAAGCAAAATCACACACATTGCTTAAAAGAAAAGTATGGTATATATCATCTATTGTATACTCACTTGGAATCTTAATTGAGAGAAGATAATGTTATACATTTGTTGCTACAACTATAGTGCATAAGAAAAAAGAAGAGGAGATCAGTAACTGATGCACAGGCAGAGTGTTTTAGTATTTATCTTTTTCTATTTACGGATGGACATATATTTAATATATGAATTTCTCTCTCTCGTAGTCACTTGTTTTCAGTGAATATAACTTTAAATTTTTTATGGTGGATATTTTTGGTTTTTCACCTTCTTAATCTTATATTGCCCAATTGTATGCATATAAATGACACCAATACCGACTTTAGTGACTTTGAATCCTTTTGCAGCTTTATGCCATTGACATTTCATAGTACTCAGCATTTGAAGAATCCATAATACGAAAATTTACAAGTGAAGTTATTTGCTACTTTACCTTACTTTAAGGTATTAGATTTTTATAAAAAGTGGTTTTTAATTATTAGAATTAGCACTACTTAGTGGTTAATGTAATTGACTTATTCTTTAGGGACGCTGTCTAAATATGAATGCCTTGTTTGATATACATACAATTCCTGACAAGGGTATTCTTGATATTTACATGTATCACGACTTGTCTTGTTTTTGGTCATTGTGTGAACATAATATCTATATCAACATGATTAAGGGTACTTGTTTACATCAATATTCTATATTATCTACAACCATTTTCTTAGATCAATTTAAACACAAGCTCTTTTCTGCAAAAACATCTTACTTGTGTTTATGATAATCTTAGTATTCTATGTTGTTTGTCTATGCTCACATTTTGAGTTTATCTTTGATGGTCATTTTAATAGAGTTATATTTTCTATCAGGATCTTCCATTGTGATGTTGCTTGAGTAGTGACTGTGAAGGAATGCTTGTTTTATTTTAAACAGTTGGGACTTATTCTTGGCATTGAATGACTAGTATTTTATGGGTATGTTGTTAGATCAATAGGTTTATAAGAATTAACACCGTTCTTTATATCAATACGCTCTTAGTCCTCCAATGAATGGTTTTAGTAATCTTTTATGTTGAATGTGTAAGAATTGTAGAATAGTTATTTGACTTGTAGAATTGTAGTAGAATACTGTATCAATAACATAATACATGCTCTAAGTAGTTTTTCCATATAAATTAAAATACTGGGATTTGTGAATAGCTATTGTAATATCCCGATTTTGACCCCATTTGCATTAAAATTGTACATGATGTAAATATCGTTATTAAATCATGGGGATGATCTCAAGGCCAAGGCCCCGCCATCGATTCAGTGTTTTATGTATCAACAATTAAAATCGATACCTATGGTTCTCATGCTAGGCAGGCACAATATAAATTGAGACATCATGTAAATATGCAATTTAATAAAATACACACAACTAGCTATGCAATGCAACAAGAGATGGGGGCATGATTTCACAAGGAATAGGGGGGGGATTATTCAAATCTTTGATCCAAAAGTGTTAAGCCAAATGTCAATGAGAAAACCCATAAAATCTCAACTACCCTTTTTGTCTTATGCACCCAATCATTTAATTATTCTAGAAGTTGGTTGAGGTAGTTAATGCCTTGGGAATGGAGAGGTATGGAAGTCAATTTTGTATTGGGGCAAGCCATCAATTTTGGGAATTTTTATTTTTTCTTATGGGGCAAGAAAACACCCAAAAATGTGTGCCCAAACCATTCCTCTCCCATGCATTTCTCTTCCTCACGCAGCTGGAGATAGCTGGGGATTTTTCCCTCATGTTTTCCTGCCATTTTCCTCATCTATCCATGTTTGGAAACCCATTTTTGTATTGCATAATGAATGGGAGAATATACTCACAATTTTGGGGTTTGTAGAGGTCATTTTTTCCCATGTGAAGTGGATAAACATTTTGTGAAATCAAATTTTCTCTCCCAGGGTTGATTTCCGCTTCTACCATTTCGTTTTTGGTTTCCAAACATTTTTTTACATACCCAACACTTGTGTTTGCTGTTATGTGAATCCCTCTTTTGGTCTGAACTGATTAGGAGTGGAAGAGGCCCACAATTGGCTTAATAAACCTAGTGAAGAGAGGAACATCACAAAGGATCAAGAGGGGATGTCTAATATTCTATGCACACCTGAGAGAACACTGGAAGGGAAGGTATGGCCTCAGGGACTGTGTAGCAGTGAAGGTAATACTTCCTTATGTTGGGTTTATAGGTATTGTGGAGGAAAAGATATATATATATCTTGTAGAGGTGTCCATAGATTCGTGGCTGATATCACTAAATTAGAAATTATTCATTTCCACTACCTTAGCATCCTGATAAACCTAATTGTTGATTGTCCTGACTGAACCTTGTTTTGTATTTGGCTATGTGTGATCTTGTTGTTCCATTTTCCTTATGGAAATCATGCCTAGATTGGGGGTGGAAGTTGTGTTGAAAGATTGATGAGCAGAACTGGCCTATGGTTGGGTGGAGCATTGCAGCGACATAGCTAGTTGCTTGGAGAAGATCATTTTCAAGATAAGTGCTCGCTTGTATTTAATTTCTACAATGTATTTATTTGGAAATTATTATGAACATATTGAATTCTTGAAAGAGATTTGCTTCCGCTATATATTATTGCATTATCCATATGCATGTGTCCGTACTTTCAATGCATTTTTTATTATGTTCATGGGGCTAGATAGCTCGGTTTGATAGACATCACATTCAAGTCATGTCCTCTTCATCAACGAGAGGGGAGGGGACGTGAAAGTTATGATAAACAAGAAAATATAGTGTGTACTACACAATTAGAACACAATCATTGTTCCATATTCCATCACAATCAAGGTATGTCAAGGTTGTTGAGCATGATAATGGCATTTCTTCTAGGCTGGGAATGGTTCGAACTTCATATTCCAAGGTAGCATAACATAGAGCTGCAATATTTCACTTGTTAAGTTGTAGGAGGTAGGAAAATGGAGGCAAGATATGATAGAAGGATGCCATTGAAAGTAGGATATTTGGGATGGATGGATGTTTCTCAATCCTTTAAGGATCTATGCGTGCCATTTTCTCATTTTTCTTCCTAATAATATTTATCAAGACTTAAATAAATTCTATACTAATAAGTAATAGGTTATGTGCTTGAAATATATATGCTATCCTAGTATACATTTTAGAGGAGGACATAAGTTTCGAGGAGGACATTTAGTCTATAATACACATTGCCTACCAACATCATTGTATGTTCCTAGAGGTATGCCTAGATTTGAAATACAATCTTTGCTATGAATTCTATATATTTTTTTAAAACATACATAGTAAACATCACTATAGCAACGTACTAGTGTTGATACAGCGACACCATGACGTCACTATAGCAACACACCAATGCTTAGTCACTTATAATTTTCCACGAACTATCATCGCTATATCGATTCCTTGATGTTGCTATTTTTGTGCCTATAGCGACACATTGTCATTGCTATTTCAATATTAAATGTGTGGTGCTATAGAAACAACAATACGTTTCTCTAGAGACACATTATGACTTAGGCACATGAATTTGCCACAATCTTCTGTTGCTATAGTGACTCCAAGACGTTGCTCCAACGACACATTATGGCTTAGGTGAATGAATTTGTTGCAATCTTTTGTTGCTATAGCGCCTCCAAGACGTTTCTCTAGAGACATGTAAACATCACTATAGTGATGCCCATAGGTTTTCAAAGCATAGGACACAATCACCACATGTCATCGATTTTCTATCGCTATATCGAAAAAATATTCAAAGTGTCGATAATGTGATAATAATTTTACGGCAAAAATTTGGGCTTCTATACGTCACTATATCGAAATAAAAGTGTTGCTATAGCAACGATTTGCCCTAGGAAAAATGTTCACATGTACTAGTGCAATTTATGCCCTCAAGAAGGCTCAATTATTAGGTATCTCTTCACTCCCTTTAGTTATGTCCACAGATTTATCTATAGTCATTTAATTTCTTTGGGGTAGTTTACAACATTGAAATAAAAATGGATAAAGTAGTTCTTGATAAACCATGTATACACATAAGCATGAACTTTGTGTACGAGTTACTATGAAGTGAGAAAAAGGATATATATGTGCTTGTTGTTGATCGCTTCTCTTAGATGGTGTATTTTATACCTTCTAATAAACATGAATATTACTCCCACATTCATATTATTTTCTTCAAAAAGATGATTCAATTATATGGGTTGACTCTATGACCTCTGATAGCGAATCCTAATTCTTGACCTAGTTTTGGTAAATAGTAAAGAAAATGTTGGGCATAAGACTTCAATTATGAAAGTGTTTCAAGCACTTTTTGCTTACAATATGTATAATTTTCTTAGGAAGACAAATGTAGAGGGTTGGGTTTGCCTTGAAGGTGTAGTCCTCTGCATCACTAGTTCATGCCTATATTTCAATTGACCTTCAAAAGTGTACTTGTGGTATTTTCCACTCTTTTGTGGTTGTAAATCTTGAGGTCAAATGCGGTGGAAATACACATAATTTTAGCTAATTTATATTAGTTTTCCATATGTGTTTGGTAGGTGTTGAGGCTATGTTTGTTGATTTGGGACATATCTCTCAATTTTCAATTAAGGTCAGTAAATATTCTTATCTATTAAACTTCATGCATCAACATCGAATCTTCCAGTACATTGATTTTTTAGTATGCTATGGCAGATAGATTTCACAAGGCTTGTCTATCCTTGCTTTATTCTTTCATACATGGGTGAAGTTTATTTTCTCTCCAAACACAAGTGGGGCCTTCAAAGAAATTTCTACAAGTCCATCCCAAGAAAGCCACAAATGCTGATTTTTTAAATCTTTTTATGGGAACAAAAATCTATGTTTTAAGAAATTCAATATATATTTTGATCGGATGATTTAAGAGATTCAATTAAACCATACACATAATAATAAAAAAACCATAGTTAAATACACTCAAGATTTGAGACAAACATCTTCCATAGTCTCATCTTTACTAAATGCACATTTGAAATTTATTCTACCTGTCGGAAAAAATAGATCTCATCCTTTTAAATAGGGAACTTTATCTAGTTTTTCCTGAAAAATAGCTCCCAAAAGGCATGCATTATAAGCATAATTGTATATTATTTTACCCATAGGTTTATTATCATCGATATATCTAAAAATATTAAAAATTAATTTTATCTGCTTGCCAAAAACGAATCTCGAGCTTAAAGGAAATAAAATTTTACAAAAGTCCCTATAATAAATATGCTTTCCTGCATCACCACCTTGTTGTAAATATTTTACATTCATGGTTCAATAGTGTTAAAAAATGAGTAGAAACATGAATATCCAATGGAATAAGTCTCAATTCACTTACAATGGAAGTATCCATAAATTATCTTGAATAACCAGTTCTTTGATTTAGTAGCTAGTATATCCATTAACTAAAGGATGATAGGAAGTAGCCTAGTCTTGGGTGCTTTCCTTGGAAAAATACAAAAAAGAAGTCTTAAATTTGTTTAAATGAATAATTTGGACATTGAGGGATTCAATCATGCCCAAGTTTAATGCCTGGGATTACAATAATTGAATAGTGAAAACAATCAATGAACAATAGTGAGCCATTTTGATTTCACATTAATTACTCCTTCTTGACTAGAAGGAGTTCCTTCGCTGGAACCATCAAGATACCCCAAGGCCCTTAACATGTACAAATTTATGGATTACATAGATGGTCCTAGATTCTAAAGCACATTTGAAAGGAGGAGTGATTGCAGATATCTACCCTCAAAGATATATGCATTCCTTGCCAACCATATACCTAGGATACAATCATAGTAAGGGATCTATATTCGTTTAAATTTGGCTTATGCATCCAATTCTAGAGGTAATAAGCAATTGTCTTCCATTTCCATCTATTCCTTACTACTGTTAATATGTCCATGGGTACCAAGACCATACTAGAACACGAAAAATTATTAAGCAATTTATTTATAGTCTCCTCTTTATCTTTACCAAATTACATTTTCTTGGACCTTTTATGTTTCTTCTCTATAACACTTTCTAGGTCAGGGCTTATTCCTTATAGCTAGCCGCATAAAATTTCTTGACTTTCTTGTCATAATGTGCCATATAAGGAGATATATGGGTGGGAATATGTGTAATTGGGATATCAAGTCTTCTTTTGTGGCACTATTAGTGAAACCAATGCTACCCCCAATTTTGCACAGATGTCTGCTTAATATTTCACTTGTGATTTTCATCATAAAGCAGGAATTGTTGACTCTGCTGGATGGTATTCAATGCTTGGTGGTATAATTACACTTTATGATGTTGATTACTTGGTTGATGATGCCTGATTGATCCGATCATAGTTTTTTCTAATGGTTACTTTCTTATTCTTGGTTATAAACATACATGGATGCTATCAACAATTTTCACTTGATGATATTCATGGTGATCTAAAGTTCTTGGCCTTAGCTCATCTTTTGCACCTTGTTTTGTGACGATTCAAGGGAAATTTGTGCCTTTTAAAAAGATGGAAAATTTTTAGTAGACAATCTTATTTTTAGTATGCCATTTTTTTTCTATACTTGGCTAATTCCTTCTTCACATGAACTCATTTTGAGTTAGACTCACCCATTAATTGGGAAGTCCTGTAACATCGAATGTGTCCACTTATATTATTGTCACATACAAGAATCCTTCATTACCATATCAACTGTTTTGATATTGTTTTATCCTAAATTTCATTTTCCTTTACATATCTTTATAAGTTTTGTTAATTTTTAAAGTGGTTACTTTATTGGTATTAATTATATGTATGTTGTATTGCAGTCACTCGAAGTGTTTCATAGTTGCTACAATTTTGTCTTATAATTTTATGCGATAAAAATAGTTGCTTCAGTTCATAGTTGTATGTGATAAAAATTGTTTTTTTTCTTTTTGTCCATTTATAATTTTATTGCATGTGTAGGAATAAATTTTATCCAGTTTGGACCTATGGTGATGATACAATTTATAGTTATTGTATGGAACAACTATGAAATATATACCTTGAGACGGATGATAAAAGTTTGATCCTTGGTCTTGTGGGTAAAAGGGTTTTTTCCTCACCTTGATTGTACACCTTGTTCTTGTGGGTAAAAGGGTTATTTCCCCACCTTGATGGTACACCTTGGTCTTGTGGGCGAAGGGGTTGTCTTTGCACTTTATTATGACCACTCTGGTTGACCTATGATCTTGTGTTGAAACTTGTTGGTCCTTATGCTAGCGCCTCCCTCTCCTAGTGTGATACCTTGACCCTTTTGTCATGATGACTTACCTTTATTGTTATGTGCTCATTTTCAGCCTCCTTGAGGCTGCTACTATGTATGGAAGTGTGCCACAGTATGATGGACGTGTTAGAGTATAGTTTAAGGTTTCCTCTGCACATTTGAAAGGAGATTCTAATTTCTTGATGTATGACTCTCATTTATTGCAGCAATGGGATTGAATCTTCATTCTCATTTCTAGACTATTTTGATTAATACCTTGAGGTCTGTATTTGTCTAAATCTACCCTACAACTACCTATCTATATATCTCTCAGGTATGTCCATTGTTTCGTTAGTGACGTATCTCCTAAGAGACAAAGTCTGATTATAATATATATCTAAGTATAAGGAAGGTCTAAACCACATTGTTTTCTCCTTTACAGGTGCTAGTTTAGCTTGTTCATTAATTTATTACTATTGTTGTTATTTATTGTCCTTGGATGCTTCAACTTTAACAGAGGGACCTTTGTGAGTCTTAACTTGAAAGAAATGAAAATTATGTTTTTACTTTATCTTGCATTGTCACAGTTGTACTATTTTTGTTTCTAGTATTGTTTTACAAATTTATGCATTAAAGTACACAATTTTTAATTTTTCTACTTCAAACCCTAACCTAACCCAAATTTCAACAGTTCACAGCTTGGAAAGGACCCAACTAGTGCATCAAAAAATACTATTATCCAGTTTGGACCTTTCTTATTTGGTGATGATAAAACTTATAGATATTGTATGGAACACGTATGGACTATATACCTTAAGAGAGAATATAAAAGTTTGACCTTTGGTCTTGTGGGTAAAAGGGTTGTTTCCCCACCTTGATTGTACACCTTGGACTTGTGGGTAAAAGGGTTATTTCCCCACCTTGATGGTACACCTTGGTCTTGTGGGTGAAAAGGTTGTCTTCCCACTTTGTTATGACCACTCTTGTTGATATTTGATCTTGTGTTGAACCTTGTTGGTCCTTATTCTAGCCCCTCCCTCTCCTAATGTGGTACCTTGACCCTTTTGTCATGATGACTTACCTTTATTGTTATGTGCTCCTTTCTAGGATCCTTGAGGCTGCTACTATGTATGGAAGTGTGCCATAGTTTTATGGATGTGCTAGAGTATGGGTTAAGGATGCCTCTGCACATTTGAAATGATCTTCTATTTGCTCGATGTATGACTGTCATTTATTGCAGCAATGGGATTGAAAGTTCATCCTCATTTCTAGATTGTTTTGATTAATACCTTGAGGTATGTATTTGTTTAACTCTTCCCTACAACTATCTATCTCTCTCTCTCAGGTATGTCCATTTTTTTTGTTAGTGACAAATTCCTTCCTAAGAGACAAAGTCTGATCATAATATATATCTGAGTATAAAGAAGGTATAAACCACATTGTTTACTCCTTTACAGATGCTAGTTTAATGTGTTCATTAATTTATTACTCCTGTTGTTATTTATTGTCCATGAATGGTTCAACTTTAACAGAAGGGCCTTTGGGAGTGTTAAGTTGAAAGAAATCAAAATTATGTTTTAACTTTATCTCGCATTGTCACCGTTGTGCTATTATTGTTTCTAGTATTGATTTAGAAATTTATGCATTGAAGTACATTTTCAAAAAAAATTCTGCTCTAAACCCTAACCTAACACAAATTTCAACAGTTCACAGCTTAAAAAGGACCCAACTAGTGCATACAAAAATACTATTATCCAGTTTGGGCTTTCCTTATATGGTGATGATAAAAATTATAGTTATTGTATAGAACACCTATGGAGTATATATCTTGATATAGAAGATAAAAGTTTGACCCTTGGTCTTGTAGGTAAAAGGGTTGTTTCCCCACCTTGATTGTACACCTTGGTATTGGGGGTAAAAGGATTATTTTCCCACCTTGATGGAACACCTTGGTCTTGTGGGTGGAAGGGTTTTCGGGCCCACTTTATTATGACCACTCTTGTTGACCTTTGATCTTGTGTTGAACCTTATTGGTCCTTATGATAGATCCTCCCTCTCCTAGTGTGGTACCTTGACCCTTTTGTCATGATGACTTAACTTTATTGTTATAACCTCTTGAACTTGTAGGTACCCTATCCTAAGTGAACATAATATTATTTTATGTTTATTTTGGTAACTCTCCTAAAATGTAGGGCTTGAAGAATGGCCCTTCTAGAATACATGCCAAGAATATAAATCCAATTCCTAAACTTTGTTTTGTGTGTCTTAACAAGAAACGTTTGAGATATGATTCAATGATTGTCTTAGGGTATGTTGCTTCTCCTTGGATTGAAGTCTAGGGTTTTTTTGTTGTTGATGAGCTGCTGTCACCTTTCTCTCAGCTTGCTAGGGATGTGGTGACCTTGATCTCATTCTACTAAGTGCTTCTGTGATTGTCTTCAACCTGCATATGGTTACTATGACTGTGTTCAACTTGTTTGAAAGTGGCGAGTTGTGTTGGAGCTTGTTGGTAGCCTCCTAAGGCATGCCATGTTCTTTACTAAGGATTTTATGTTGAACTCTGACCACCTTTGAGGTTGATAGTATTGATTCGTGACCTTGTGGGATGCCTTGGACTTATTCTTGACCTTTGCTAAGACAAAACCATGATCTATGTGGGTTGTTTGGAAAGAACCATGACCTCTGTGGGATGTTTGGACAAGTCCGTGACCTCTGTGAGATGTTTGGACTAAGCTGTGACCTTTTTTGGGATGCTAAGATGGGTTGTGACCTTTGTTGAGTCTACTATACTGAACCATGACTATTCCTTGGGCTTCCTTGACTCAATCTATGGTCTGCTGATTGTTTTGAGGTATTTTATGTGAGTGTGCTATTGTTGGTTCCTACCATGACCTTTACTAGGGCTGATGTGGTTCTTGTTCATCTTGTTGTAGTAGGACGATCCTGTTCAGACTTTATAGATTGGTTGTGCTCCTTTTCAGCCTCCTTGAGGGTAATAATATGTATGGAAGTGTGCCACAATCTAAGGGATGAGTTAGAGTATAGGTTAAGGATTCCTCTGCACATTTCAAAGGAGCTTCTATTTGTTTGATGTATGACTGTCCTAAAAAACTGTCATTTACTGTAGTAATGGGATGGAAATTTCATCCTCATTTCTATACTATTTTGATTAATACCTCGAGGTTTGTATTTGTTTAACTCTTCCCTACAACTACATCTCTCTCTCTCTCTCTCTCTCTCTTAGGTGTGTCCATTGTTTCATTAGTGACTTGTCTCCTAAGAGACAAAGTATGATCATAATATATATCTAAGTATAAGGAAAGTATAAACCATCTTGTTTTCTTATTTTTGTCCATTTATAATTTTATTGCATGCGAAAGAATAAATTTCTTCCAAGTATTTTCTATTTGAGCAGGTTGAATAGAAACCACTTCCTTTGTTGTTCACCTCTTTTAGAAATTATTATTCACCTCTTTTAGAAGTTTTGAAGGATCCTATAGTATTCTTGAAAATGATGCTTTATGTCATTCCTTCACTAGAAAACAATTAGTTCTATAGTAAGCAACTTGTGGAAAATGAACATTGATATTTGTCACGATTTTTTCCATTGTGATGTTTACCTACTAGGTGACAATATAGGTGGCTAAAACTGAAACCATACGTGTTATCATTATAGTGAAGAAATTGTATTTTTTAAAAGGTTTAATGGAGATGTCTTTAATTTTCAAATGTTTTCATGTCAATGGATTTTCATATTGAAATAAATGAGTTTTTATACTATAGTTTCTTGAAGAAGAACATGCTTGGGATCCTTTCTAAGCCAAATATTCTAGTCATTGTTGTCCTTAATCATGAGAGAATTTAGAAATGTATTCAATAAACTACAAGACAGTTGAAAATCTTTTGCAAAAATTGCCACTATATTGATGGTTTTAGAATTATGTTCAATCACTTAGAGAGTACTATGTGTATAGATTTTTAGTACATATCCATTATACTAGGTATGCAAATTCCTAGTTTATATACGAATGGGTTCTTGTATACACTACCTGAAGAGATGTGTATGAATTTTAAATTTCAATCATTATCTTGCATAGAAAGAGTTTACAGTCAACTAAATGGTGCATTATTTAAGCATCTATACCTTCTAATATTGTTTCATGGGTTGTGTTTATAAACTTAAATCACCTAGCCTTTTGTTTCTTCCATCTATTAAAACATATTATTCCATTGCTTGGTTACTTCAGGGAGATGAATTTTACACAATACATAAAGATGGTCAATCTCTGCTACGTGTAGTTGTATATGACCATATTCAAATTGGAGAGAAGATAACTATTGTTGAACTAGGTAGGGTACTTGATTCTTGTTATATGTTGTTGTAAATTATCTAAAGTTGTAGTTGAGTCATTTACATGTGTGTGATTGTCTCATCAATCTCTTGCAGTTTGACTTGGTTTATTTTAAATATATGAGAAAAAAATGTAAGCCATTATGGATCTATAGTAACTTGGTAAAAATTATTTTGTATGCTTGAATGATACAAAATTTGTTTGAATATCATCCTTGTCAGGCAATAAAAACTTCTTTATTCACTACAATGAATTTTACTTTTAGGGGCGGTTGTCTTCCGCCTCCAAAAGTCACTTTTGGGGGCAGTTTTGGCTTTGGAGGCGGTCTTTACAAAACACTACTGCAAGTCAAAACCAAGATATAAAACCACACACTGAATCAGAGCAAAGACTAGGCAAGGATCTACAGGACTAACCCACAGCAGGCTGGACTCCCCAGCAGAGTCACCAATTCCGTTGTTCAGGAGTAAGCACCCTTGTAACCTAGGGTCCGGGGTTACCAACTTACTACTAACCTTGCAAAAAATCATATTTAACAGAGAATAGAAAGGGAATAGGAATAAATTCTTGACTTACCCGATTACCGACGGTTGATCCAAGCTTGATCTTCTCCCGCTCCTCTTCTCTCCAAAGCTTCCAGGGATGAACCTCCTTCACCTGTAAAGATCAAATTCTCCAAGTACTACCTTATGCATGTATATATAAGAGGTTAGATAAACAATATGTGAAATACATAATTAAATATATTCATTAACCATGATACATGAAGGAGACTCAACACAATGTTGGAAGAATAATTCTCTGTATTAACAATCAGTGAATGAGATAAGAGTACAACCCAGCTTCTAAGACAAGGACTCCTCTGCAACCAAAGGACTCTGAGTTCTGCTGCTCCAAGACTTTTGAAGATATACCACTAGCATAAGTTTTCTATCAAATCTTGATTGATTAATGCTCTCCCCAAGGCCTATATTTATACTTTGGGAAATAGAGTGGTTTTGAAGGTTGGGGTGGTTGAAACAGTTGGGATAGTTAATGATTAAGACCCAACTAATCTCCTTTAATCATATTTTATATTTTTTAAGGTCAAATCAAGATGTATGCGACTATTGATATAGACAACCCATGTATGACACACGAGTTGCTTAAAGGTCAGCGTACGCAGGTTTCAATATAGATAGTCGTGTATAGTATGTGAGTTGCAATGGACATAGTCATGTGCGTACACGATTTGCAATGGAGATAGTCGTGTACACAACTCAACACTTAGAAAAATTATATAGTAAGCTAGTTCAAGGGTAAATGCATCCCAAATCATGCCCATCTATAGTGTTTTGGAAAACTTCAATCCTAAAATGTCCTTTTGTGTACCAACATAAGTAATGTCGGCACTCGAACGGAGAAGTGCCATTTGGGTTAATAATAGATGCCCCCTAATATGTGAGGTCAGAGGGAAACGATGGCCGAAATACATTATAATCATTATCTTGGAGAACTCAGAAGTACAATGGAGCAGAGGAAGTACCTGAAATAAATACATAATAATGTCATATTCAAAGTCATATCTGAGGATGCCATGTTCAATATACTGGAACACTAGCTCCTTTACAATATTTGAGTACATCATATGATATGGGTACAAGACCACATATTTTACAAAGGTGGATCAAAGCCACAATATACAATAATGATGAGTCTTCAAAGATCTGGAGGCTGTGTAAGTGATCACAACATAATCTTTCGCAACTTCGTCCATAGATATGAACCTAAGGTCTTCATCAAAAATCCCAAAGAACCAGTACAATCCAGGCCATGTGAATAAATGTTATTGAAGTCGAACATGGATAGGATTCAACAGATTGTCAACCAATAGGTGATAATTGACAACCAAAGAAAAGGAATTCACCAATAACGAAAGTGAATCCTAAGGTATGATCGTCAAAAAATCTAGGTCTTCGTCATTAGGAAGTGCTGATGAGAAACCATACTGTGATGAGGAAGGTAATAGATCCTCCAACGGATCACAAGAGTGACTAGGAACTGGGTAAAGGAAGGGAAATGCAAGTAATAACAGATTGGACAATGATGGAATCATGATATAAATAAGATGCAGGGTTAAATCCTTGAACAGTGAGCATGACACAAAGATGACCCAAGGCAGCTTTTAACTTTGCATATAATACAACTAGACTTATCTGTCATGTAGGAGACATGATCAAATTCCTTAGGTATAACTGACAAGAGGAGGAGTAAGAAACTCTAAGTAATAGCTGAACTGAAAGTGAACACTGAGACATGAGTATCAGAAAATATAGAGAGTGCTATGTTCAAGGAAGACATGTTGCCACCGACTGAGAATCAAAAGAAAAATTCTTCCTTATATTTTTTGACAAGGTTGAAGAGAAGAAGGAATAATGCTTGACAGTGTCACTGATTCGTGGATTTTATGAGCTTGAACTAGTACATGCTCACTTGGTTTTTTCATGTTTAGAGAGTCTGAGAACTCCAAAGAAGACTCCATGGGGGTCCTTTTTCGTCCAATTTAGTCTCTTGAGGTCGAAAAAGTATAAAACATACCACAGAAGAACTCTCTTAACTCCCGTAGAAGAAAAGGTGAACATTTTTTGTACTTAGTTAGGGAGGTCCGAAAAAGGTTAAATTACCACCTACCCAATGCTCCTTCGAGAGCAGCATATAGCTTGAGTTTTACGAGTGTGAAGGAAATCAAGATCACTCGGAAAGATCCATTTGAGTATGAGAAATGGGGCTTACAACAATAAACTTGATGTTTTGTTCTTGGTGTTTAACGAGCATGACAAAGACATGAAGTATGCTCGGAATCTTTTTCGTGTTTAGGTCTAGAGCATGAAAAAGAGAAAACTGAGCTCATACCGGGTGTTCCTTTTTCGTAAATTTAGTCCCTCAGGTCCGGAAAAGTGATAAACCTATACCTGAGAATACTTTTCTCAATTTCGTAGAAGAGAGAGTGATCCTTTCTCGTATTATTCCACATGGTCCGAGAAATAGATAACCTACCACCAATGCGGATGCCCATTCACATATTCTTAATGATCTTGAATGGACAAGTTTTCACGAAAGTCAAGTCTATTTTGAGGAGTTAGACCTGGGCCTAAAGAAACTCCATAAAGGTGGGGAGTCTTATAAAAGGATAGCTTGTAAAAAGAGACCAAAATGAGGCTCAATTTGGCGTGAAAAGTAGCTAAGAAGACTCCCCTGAACCTATGACAACTGCAGCATGAGTATTGAAAGATAATAAGTGGGTTCTAAATGAGGATACTCATGTGAAGAAAGTCCTATCCATGGAAGAACAATGGCATAAATGAGGTACCAATGGTTAAAAATACCATAGTCTGTGGTCAAAGTGTTAATGCTAGGATTAAGATGGATTAGGTGTAAATGCAAAATTCATGTGAAAAAACCATCCTATATGAGTGAAAAAACAACTTTAAACGACCATAGACCTATCACATTGAAGAAAAAAGATGTGGTATTAGTTTGATTTTATATAAAAAATATGAACTATAGGGAAAAAACCCACTTTGAAAATAATATTTCTATAAATATAAATATAAATCAAAACTCACCATTTGATTTTTACCCAAAATAGATAAGTTTTACCTCTACCTTTGATTGCTCAGTGTGGACAACTCGGTGGAAAATTCTCGAAACTGTAAGTGCCAGGTAAAACTACACTCCATGCTCTTTCATTTGATCCAAGCAAATTTCAATTTTTAGCAAAATTTTCATGTTTTCCAACGTCCTCAAGGCATGAATGTTGTGTACACGGGTATGGTATATCAACAGTCGCGTACACGCGTTGTGTACATGGGTTTCCCGAAGGTAAGTCGCATACAATACACGGCTTTTCTAAAGAACAGTCACGTACACTGCGCAAGGTGGAAAAAGGCTGTGTAGGGCCAAAAATCAATTTTTTATATGAATTTAATGGTTTATAAATGGCTTGTTATCATATTGAAATATGGTGCTTGAGTGGAGGGAGAGGGAACATGAAGACATGGACCAAGAATCTCTACAAGATGCCCCTACGGTAAATGCTTTGTGGCAAAGTGGGTTATTAAAATTCTTTTATACCTCACCGATGCGATCAAATGTCCGCCTACTAGAGTTTTTGATAAACTTTTGGGATCATGATCTTGGTATGTTTGAACTTCAAGGTGATTTTCTAGAGGTTACCTCGGATGATGTCTACTTTATGTCTGGTTTATCACGACGGGGAGCTCCGGTTAACTTGGAAGGTACCAGTAGAGGCGGTGACCTTCTAAGTGTACAGAACTACATAGATATATACTGCAAGCCTAGCACTCAAAAGAGGGGTAGCTGCATCCCTATTGTTCATATCCGTAGCTTTCCATTACAGGTGTTGGCGAGTACTATAGTGAGGGTTGCAGGGTCATCATCACTTCACCTTGCAACTCAGAACCAAATGAGACTTGCAGTGGACTGTCTATAGGGAGATCTATATGACTAGTGTTCAGGAGTAATCCCGATAATGAAGAAGCAACTCTCTGATTGTAAAAGAGGCCAGCGAAAAAAATTTGGTTATTCTAGCATATTGGTGACCTTTTTCTTTGAGAGGGTGCCCGGTTTTAGTCCTGTAGTACCACTACCAGTTCATTCTCCCCGTCATCCTAGACTGAGTAGGTGGGGAGAGATATTCCTCCGCTAGGGAGGCGGTGGATCAGTTCAGAGTGTATACGATGACGACTTCTACTTTTGGTGGGAGCGATAGTTACCAGCACTGGATTAGTTTCCATATGTTGGACTAGATTTCCGAGGTGACACCGAACTTGTCACCTTTAAAATTTTAATTATAAAGATATATACATATGTATAAGAGTTTAATCCTTTTAAAATGTCAAAATGTAAATATTGGACTAGGCCGCCCTGCTGGGCATCCACACATGTATGTGTTTCATGTGGTGGGAGAGGACTAGGGTTTGATTAGGGTTTTTGAGGGAAAGCTGGCCAGGCTTACCCAAAGAGTACCTACATTACGCATTGAGCATATCCTTTTTGTCATGCAGGAGCTAGTGCTTGGTATACCCCCTTTCTGGATATGCCTTATGAGGCGGGTAGCTAGAGCAGTACTTGTATATATTGATGCCGTTAAGGCTGTTGCAACCGAGGAGGCTGAAGAAGCCTGAGAGTAGGGTGATCAGGGGAACCAAGGTGGTCAAGCTTAGACCTAGGAGCATTTTATGGACTTTGATCCATTTTTTGTATATTATACAGTTATGACTGGATCTGAGGATCAGAAACTCGACCTATCTATATGGACATAAATTCACACACACACACACACATATATATATATATTGCCAGTTTTATTTACATGTGTTTTGTAATGTATCTGCTGCATATTTTTATGCAAAATGTGTTAAGTGCCAATTCAAGATATAATTAGCATACGCATCAGTTAATGAATTTTGATTTCTTGGAATATGATTGAATGTAATAAACTCAAAATTTCTTTCAAATAACCTAACTTGCATAAACTAACGTAGTAAAATAGGGTTCCGCACCTGATAAGCTCGATTGAGCTAGGAACCACCATTTGAGAGTCAAGTCGGACTTCTAGTTGAGTGATACCATGTGACAAAGCATCCCATAAAAGCTCAATGGCAGCCATGTATTCAGCCACATTATTGGTAGCAGGACCTAAGCAACCACCTCCAGAGGCAACTAGCTGTCTTGAGGCCGAGTAAATGACCCATGCAGCTGAAGCCAGGTTACAAGTGTGGCGACTGGCACCATCAACGAAACCTACGAACCACTTGGAAGACATTTGTAACAACCAACATATGGTACAAAAACACAAACCGACGAACTATTGTACATAAAAATACATACAATCAAAATACAGGAAAAAACGCTAAGCCTAAGCATAATACTTTTTCAAGTAGAGCCCATTTCTGGGATTAGGCAGCTTATTCCCTTCGAAATATGTCAATTCATATGCACCTTTCTTCAACACCTTGGACATGACATAAGGTCCTAACCACATAGACCTAAATTTTCTTGTCCCTAGGGGTTCTTTGTCCTGATCCCAGAGCAAGACAAGCTCCCTTCAGAAAAAATCCAAGGTTTGACCGATTTATCATATTGGTTTTTTACCCTATTTTTATGAGCTTCGTTTGTTGTCAGTGCATCTCTATGCTACTAATCTAGATGTTCTAAATGCAATAAATGTTCTTCCAGCTCAGTTGTATCAGGTAACACATGAATATAAATATTTAACGGCGGTATTTTGAATTCGACCAGGTTGACTGCTTCCACTCCGTGAACGAGTTGGAAAGGAGAAAACCCTGTAGTAGTTTTCACATTGGTCCGATATGACCAAAGTGTAGGATATAGCATGATGTGCCAATTGGAATGGGATGCATTAATAGTATGTTTGAGAATAGTCTTCAAAGTTTTATTTACAGCCTTGACTTGACCATTTGCTTGAGGATCGAACAAAGATGAATGCTCTTGTCTAAACCCTAGCATAGTGGTCAATTTAGTCATCATACTATTTTGGAAGTGACTGCCATGGCCAGTGAAAATCTCTTTAGGGATACCGAATTGTGCGATAATTTGGTTGAAAATGAAAAAAGTTGCAGTTTCCCCGTAGCTTTATAGGTGGGAATTGCCTCTTCCCACTTTGTGAAATAATTTACAACGACAATGATATGTTTGTACCCCCCAGCCGAGACTGGGTTGCACATCACGTAATCTATCCCCCACTTCGTGAAGGGGCCCATTGAGATGACGGGAAATAATGGAGCAGGATGCGACCGCATCTTTATGGTGTAAAGCTGACAAGGATGACAATGCTTCATGGCTTCAACACAATATTTGAAGATCGTGGGCTAGAAATAACTGGCATGTAAGATCTTTTGGGCCGTTTCTAACCCAGATAAATGACCCCCACACGCTCCACTATGGGCATCATTTAGGACAGTCTCAGCTTCTTCGTGGATAAGACATCGACACAAACTGAAATCTACCCCCCTACGATATAAAGTATCTCCAATAATGAGGTAGTTCTTGGCATGTACACGTAGTTTATATCGTTCTTCCCGCGAGAAGGATGCAGGGTACTTCAAAGTCTGGAGATAGATAAGTATATCTCTGTACCAGGGGTCAGAGATGGAAATCAAAAAGATATGCTCATATGGCAATGAGTCTTCTTCAATGGCTACATCTTCCTATACTGGAAATTCTGCAATGAGCTCAGCAAAAACTAAGGATTTCTTGGATTTTGTGGATTGGAAATATAAGTCAAAATCCTGAAGAATGACTATCCATTTGTTGAATTTGCCTCCAACTATCCCTTGTGACAGAACATATTGGAAAGGATTGACATCCACCACTAGCATCATGGTTCTTAGTAAGATGTAGCGACGCAACCTCTAAACAGCATACACAACTGCCAAGGCCAACATCTTGACGTGGGAATACCTAAGTTTAGGGCCGGCTAAAGCACAGTTGAGATACTAAAAGACATTCTATTGGAGGTTATCATCCTCCTGGACTAGTACTACCCCTATGGTCGACTCAGATGTGGCCATATACAATATAAAATCTCAAGAGTAATTTGACGGGTGCAATAATGGTGCCAACAACAAATCTTTTTTTAATGCCTCAAATGCAAGTTGTGCAATTTCATCCCATACAAATGGGGTGTCTTGTTTCAATAGGCACATGAAACCTTTAGTAATCTTAGCATAATTTACAATAAAATGTCAAAGGAAGTTGGACTTCCCCTGCGGGCTTTGAAGCTTCCTGATAGAAAGAGGAGGAGGAAGATTTATGATGGCCTCAACTTTCAAAGGATCCACCTAAAGGATTTTGTTGGAAACAATGAATCCGAGTAGTCTCCCTGACTCAACACAGAAAATGCACTTGTGGGGATTCAAGCGAATTTTGTAGTATTTGCATCGTTCAAAAATCAAACGCAAGTGATCTGGGTGATTGATCCTGTTGTGAGAATGTGTTGGCAGATCATCAAGGTAGGGTTTGACAATGGATTTAATGTCATGAAAGGAAAAATTAATTTCCCACTAAAAGGTTGCCCCTGCATTTTTCAATGCAAAGGGCATTTTATTATACACGAAGGTACCCCAAGGAAAAATAAAAGTTGTTTTATGTTGGTCTTCTAGTTTAATTTGGATTTGATTATACCCGGAGAAACCATCCATAAACGAAAAGACTTCACTTCCCGCACAAGCATCAATAATTTGATCTATAAATGGCGTGGGGTAGTTGTCCTTGGGACAGGATTTGTTTATATCTCGGAAGTCAGTACAAACACGTATAGTCCCTTGCTTTTTGTCAACAAGAACATGGTTGGATACCCATTTTGTCAAAGCTATGGGGTAAATGGAACTGACTTTCAGCAGTTTCTCAACTTCAGCTTTAACTGCTGCCGCTTTATGTAGGTTGACAGGTCTCAACTTTTTTCGAACAGGTCTAGTATCAGGGTAAGTTCAGACTTTGTGCTCGACTATGGATGGATCAATGCCTAGAATCTCCTCATATTACCAGGAAAATACGTCACAGAATTCCTTAAACAAGGCTGTATAGATCGCAATCTCATCTGGAGAGCAGTTCATGCCGATGTGAACATTTTCCACAATGTTTGGTTTTGCAGAGATGTTGATAGCAATTGTAGCAGAAATGTTTTCCATATTCCCCTCAACAAATATTCCTTCCCTTGGTAAGGGATTAATAGGTGTATCAACATCACCTGCTAGTCTCATATGGAACTCTTGGTTCTCGATTCTGCTTAACTCTGGAAGAAAATAGGATCGATGGTCAATATCTTCGCAGATCTTATCTTGTCCGCACATGCCTTCCAGAATGGCTTCATTCGAAGGTAAAACCATATCTAAGCAATCTCTAGAATGCAAATAGTTCTCTGCCCAAGCAGGAAGATAGGATTCTTTCGACTCCTCTAAGACTATGAGAGGGACTAGAATGGGATAAAAAATGGTATGAATGATAGCTTGATAAGATACTTTCGCTGTTGATAAGGGAAATTTAGGTTCATGGTGGGAAGGAAAAACCCAAGGATCCATTTATCAACAACCGTTGCTATAGACTTCCCTACACTAGTAGAACCTAGATAATTAATCGGAGCTGGAATATCAAATGTGCCCATCAATGATGAGTATATTCTAGCCCCTAAGCTCTTTGAAGCAGGTCTAACCTGATCAACCAATGGTATGGTGGACTTGTCAGTTTCCATGCGGCCTTTTCGAGTAAAACTGAGTTGGTCTAGAATAACAAACTTCCCTTCGTGTGGAAACACTACCACCCGAAATATAGCCGATGCAATAGCTGACATGGCATACGTCCAACTTTTCCCCAAGATCAAGTTATAATCCAAAGGTGCATCAATCACCTCTACCTCAACAGACACTGCTTTCCCTGCCAACTTAATTTTAAAAGCTGGTAGGATACCATGTGGACGAAATGACCTTATGTCGAAAGCAGTAAGTAGGGTGTTTGATGGAACTAGATATGGAGATCCAAGAGCTTTCCAAAAAGACAGGGACATGACACATGTAGAAGCACCCTCATCGACAACTTCCCTTCCAATGGTTTTTCCACCATGGATGACATCTATCTATAAGCCTACATGATATGGTAGGTGAATTTTGACATCAGACAAATTAAACTTCGCCAAGAGGCTCGATGAGTCCATACTGCCTAAGGCTGCTAAGAGTGCATCTCGCTGTGCGAGACAACTCTATAACACCTCTAAAGCCGACATCGCACAAGGAGTCTGGGATAAACCTTCAACTACAGAGTAGTTTGCTGCATCCCTAGCACTAGGATTGTGCAATTTTTTCTTGAAGACACCTTTCAGTATCTTGGGCATAGGTTCAGCAGGATTCTCTATCATGAGAGGATTGGAAGTTTCACCTATTGACTTACCCTTCTCTGAAGCCTCTTTTTCATAGTTCTTGTTCTCGGTATGTAGTAAAGTCTCAGGTCAAACCATGTTGATATAATTGGGGTTAGGAGCATTTGGGGTGCCCCTTGCTACATTTGAAGCTGAAGCAGAATTATGTCCTTGGGGAAAGGGATCCTTCGGGACAACCAATTGTTGGCCTTTTAACAGATTCTAAGCTTGTTCTATAAGGGGACATAGATGGGTCAGGTGATCTTCATGGCACAACTTACATGGGAATTTCACCTTCTTTGTCAGCACCCCATATTTTTCAAAAAATTTAAAATTTTGTAAATACAGAAAATCATCAATAATGCAGTCTAATAATAGTTACAATTATTTATAAGGTACTTGATTAACATATTAGTTAATACATAATCTGAATTATTTACTTGGTTAAGTTTAACTTATAGAATAATTATTTTTCTTTTCAGTTTATTGATTTGTTTTTCTTTGCAACAAGAAGGTGGAACAGTCTTGGATTCTAGGGCTTACTTAGATTTTGAGCTAACGTAGAAAGTTACCTGTCCTCACAGATTTACAGGTAATAAAGATCCGGTGCTGCCTATCAATATTCATAAAGCATGCAGATATATGTTTGTTGCAAAAATAATAGCTCGGTAAAAAAATATATATGCTGTTTCAATTTTATTTGCTTCTATGAGGTAAAACAAACAGTTTATTATTCTATTTAAAGATGCCAAAGATATATATATAAAAGAGATTATGTCCTAACTGTAATTAGTGACAGTCGTTATCTCTCTAGTTTATAATTTATAATTTTGTTGTAAACTAACTTCACCTAGAGTGCATAGCTTATACTGCTGTAATGTTTTCTTTAACCAGTATAATACCTTATCGACTTAATAAGAGTTGCATATGCGAGTATTGATTACTCATCTTTTGAACTTACTTAGACAGTATCAAGATTGTATTATTAATCGATCCTGAAAAATAACTTAAGTACTTCATATAGTTAGCAGACGGCCCCAAAGGACATTAACTTTGTTGAACTGATTATGTGTAGGATTATAGACATTATCTGAGTATTTGTTACTCACCGATCTAACTTATATGATATTAAACAATATCTATCCAATTCATCATGTGCATATTGCCTTTAAAATTCTCGTAATTTTGAGTTAAAGACAGCTAGGGTTATAGTTTATGGTTTCAACCTAAACTATGTCCATAAACAAATTCATGTCACAACATAATGTTGGTGACTTTTGTGATTAGAAATGCACAGTAGTTAATAAGATTTTATGCTATTAACCTAGCTCATAAAGCTTCAGGCTTAGAGACAATTGTATCTATACTATTACAATGCTACCAATTGGTTTAATTAGTAGCGAAGAACTACAGTTCTTTTTATACATAACATGCTTGGAATAAAATTATCCACTTTCATTATTACGATCATCAAAAGTTTATTGACAAGCCTAAAGGATATAATAAGAAAACTATATGGATTAGAACCATAGTTTGCAAACATAATAGTTTAAAAGGTACTCATAAGGCATATCGAGGATATGATCTAGCATGAAAATTAACTTGACATGAGTAAAGTTTATAAGGTTTGTTAATTTTATTGTTGGCATAACCCTTGATAGAATTATAACCATTTTTCAATGTATACTCTATTTTTATAAGGTGGAAGGTCGTGGCATTTGTCCACACCCACGATGAACTATTGTTAACCTTGAATATAGTAACCATACCCTTTATAATACTATTGCTTTCAATGGTTCGTAGCATGCATCACGTGGTTGACTCCGTGATCGTAGAACCTTGTGGAATGTTTTGTCGACCAAATGATTGAGCGAAAATCATTTGTAAAAGATAGTTTATTTGATTGCATGCAGGGACTTTGTAAGTTACCCACTGTGTGGTAAATTATTTGCATGCATACGTGGATTCACCGTGGCCAAGTGTTGCGACAATAAAACGTGATTGTGAACCCTAGCCTTTGTCATTTTCTCCATCATTTTCGGGCCTCTGGCCGCTCTGCTACTGCGTCTTGACCGCCATGTAAACTCTATGTTTGGTTAGGTTTTAGCCTCCCATCGTTGTTCTTGCCTCCTGTACATCGTAAGCTTGTCCTCCAAATTGGTGGAGGAGAGAGGTGACAAAGTATTCACTGCTTAACTGTGTGTAATTGATTTTCCTTAGGGTTAATCCTTCACAGCTCACTCATTGTAAGGCCCTTATCAGAATGTAAAAAAAAAAATCTTTTTCTTTAACCTGGCAGTAGGTCAATGAGAGCCGTGACCTAAAAACTTGCGGTCTGGTTTGTCTTAGGGTTTCTAGCAGAGTGAGTTCTCCAATTTGGGAAGTGGTGATAGTGCATGCTTCACTGTCTGCTTGGTTGTCACTGGTTGTGGTTGTGCCTGTGTAGCCTCCCTCTTTCTTATAAAAGATGAAGGGTTTGTTGATCCTTGTGTTGGTGGTGGCACTCCTGTTTGTGGGTGGCTACATTACTTTGAAAACCAGGTAAAAATTACTTTCTTTTCTGTTTCTTAAATTTCATTTGTAGCTCTGTTAATTTTATAAATAAAATTAATAACAATAATGTGGGTTGTCTCACAGGTGACATCATCATCCTCCTTCGCAGCCGGTGCAAATCTTGGTCGAAATCTTTCTCACGGGTAAGCCCTGGTTATCCCATGGCAATTCGTCCTTGTACAGTTCCTTATGGAACATTTATGGGTTGGTCGTCGTGGCCTGCAAAATACCCTCATGGTTTAATTTTTTTGGGTTAACTTGTTTCATTGTTAGTTTGTTTACAAACCCTTGCTACGTGCAGGGTTTCCGGCTTAGGCCGTAACTTGTAAATTTTGATTTTTGGTTTTGTGCAAAGCTTGTAAAGAATGGTGGATGGCCTATCAAGACATTCTTTATTAACCTTAAAATGCAAAGAGGCATCAGTCTAGAGCTTAGAATCGATTATTTTGATACTTTTATTTTAATTTTTTATACATTAGGGTTTTACCCTAACTCAGCTGTGTAAAGATGTATCTACTATTTTTTTTAAATTATCTTTTTATTAAAATATAATACTATAGTTTATTCTGCTATTTCTTATATCGTAAAATGGGTTATTAATCTCGGTTAATCGAGCATGATTATGTTCTGTTAATTATCCTATAAGCTATTACATTTTAATTTATTCTATAAGTTATTTAAATAATACCTGTTTAGATAACTGTATGTTATATGTAGGAATATTTATGTTATCTTAATTATTTTGATCTGTCCTTATGGAATTGTAATAATTATTTTATATTTGATAACTTCAAAAAAAAAAATAATCCAATGCTTTGGATTTGTACTTATGTAACTATATCGTTACATCTTTGAAGTACATGGTTTATGCTTATCTGATATGATATTGTAATGTATTACTATATTTTATACTGTTTTATCTTGAGAGGGTTTCGACCCTGTTAATAATTTTTGTGAATGATTTGTTAATTCAAATGAATTTTAGTTTATTCATAAATAAATATTATTTCCATAATTATTAAATTATCCTTACACTTAGTCTATTTATAAAGTGTACGGATGAGAAAATATCTTATTGTTATACTCTTATGATTTCTATGCTAAATAATTTATAAGAATATTTCTGTATCTATATTACCCTATCTAAAATATGACATTAGAAATTATTAAGCAAATAAGAGTAATAAATAAATAACTTAATTCCTTCCTCTACAGAAATAGTAGTATTTGTTTAAATTGAATCTTTTCTTAGGAGACAGGTTAGTAACTTTAGAAATTGCAAAGGTATAGTTGGATAAGATAAGTAAATTATTTACATTATCAACATAAATGAAATAAACCTAGATAACATTCTTAAACCAATTAGTTTTATTATTAGAATTAATTCAAGGTTTTCTATCCTTACTTACAGTTTAGATTGTTGTAGATACAATAGTTATCCTTAATAGGAAAAGAAATGAACTTTAGAGCTGAAAAGGCATTTTTACTTAACCTAATACTAAACATTCAATTGCTATCTTCTTTTCCTTTTGTTTCAATATAGATATAAGGATTACGGAAGTAAGTACTGTGTAGAAGAGTGATTCATCTACCAGAACATACTACTGTTAGTATAATGATGTGACTTCTTTTCCTTTTTCTAATATTCTAACATACGCAGTCTAGATCTAACACTACTCTATGTACAGATTAATATTTCTTCTGATAAACAATTATCTAATGAAAGAAAACATTTCAATATTCATACCAGACATTTGCATTTTATATTTACATCATACTTCCTTCATTTAAATACACTACCTGTGCTAGAGTACAATATGGATTACTTCAGATGGAGAAAAACACAGGTAGGATTTATTTTTCATCAAGAATAAATTCAGAATTAAACAACTAAGATATTTTACACTCAACGGTTTACATCATAACCTATAACATTCATCATTTACTCACACACAGATATAAACTTTAACACATAAATTAAAAGATAACATAACCTGTTCTTAAAGCTGGATGACAACAGCAATGGGAGGCCGTTCCTCCCTACCAACTCCTGGAGAGCGCTCAAACAGTGAATTCTCAGGACCCCCAAGCTTGCTCTGGTCTCCTTGGATGGAACTAGGTGGAGCAATCAACAAAGTACTAGTCCTTAGACTCAATACCAACTCTGCACACAGCAGTAAGATCTCTCAGTTGCAAAGCTGTACTAGATCAAGTTCTTGTAGTTTACCCCTCAAAACACTTTCCTTCCCATTTCCCTTTCCCAATGAATTCCTTGAAGTACATTCACCTGAATGATTCTTCTCCTGGAATGAGCAGCCTCAGCTCTCTACATTGGGCACTTTTAATAAAATTGCCTAGGTCTTTTTGGGTTAGTTGTCATTAATTGAGCCACCTGCTTTGATCCCACTTTCTTGGGGGATCATGACCCCAAATGTAGGAAAGTTTCCACCTACAACATAGGAAGTGTTTGAGGATGCTGCCACTTGTATTTTGCTCTCCACCTAGTTCCTTCCACCCACTTGACCAGTACACTCTTTTTAACAACTCTCCCAAGCTGTTGTCTCCACTTTTATTTATTTAAAAATAAAATATTCAGAATTACATTCCACATCTTTTGACTCTGCTGAGTCATCAATTTCAACTTAGCATTAAATTTAACAAAATGTCTTGGAATCAAATCAAAACAAATAACATTATTTTACAAAATTGGGGCATGTGACATTCTTTTTTTTTTTCTTTCCCCATCAGCGTTGTTTGTGTGTTTTTTCTTATTTTGGTTTCCCTCACCCTTTTTTCCTTTCTTATTTTTCCCATCGGGCTGCTGATTGCCCTTCTGAGAAGATTGTGCAAAAAAAATTTCATGTTGGGGTGAGGGGGAAATCTTTTCTACCTCCGTCGTAGAATGTTTGACAGATAGCTGGTGGAGTTGTTTATCCAAAGACTCTACAGTGGGAGAATTCATAGAACCAACCACACCATCGACATGGGGTCTAGACTTAGGTTTCTCTACATTGTGTGTTGGCCTTGGTGCTTCAGGGATAATTTCATATAAAATCCTAGACTAAGAATAGATCAAATCTAGCTGCTGGGCCCTGAGGATAGCTTCTTCTTCATTGGTCACTCCCAAAGTAGATACATCCTTATATATATATGGCAATAGGGATTTAAGGAACCATTCTAATAGGAACTTGGGAGGAATAGTGGATTTGATAAGGTTCTTCTGTCTTCTCCACTCTTGGATGTGATCCGAAATATGAGTGGCCTTGTCCTGCCGAAAGGTAGACAACAAGTCTGTCCCGAAATCATATCGGACAGGAAGTTGGAAGTGACTAAGGAATACATTAGCTAAGTCGAAAAAACTGTTAAACATAACAGTAGGAAATTCAATATACCATTTTGTTGCAGTACTGGTTAAAGTTATTTGGAACAACCTCAACCGAATTGAATCTTCATCCAGTGAGTTGGAAGAGCACCACAAATGGAAAGTGGTGACAGGAGCTCCTAGATCATCACCAACTTTGCCTTCGAATGTTGGGATATCCGAGGGAAACTTGGTAGGAACGGGTGGCCAGGAGGAGTTATGTCTCACTGGGTCATTCATTAGTTTCGACAAATCTGACAAATTTAACATTGCAAGGAAAAGGAGCTTGGGTATAACCGGAGCACTAAAGGTACCAGTTTGGGGATTAGAGGGACTTTCCCCCATATTACCATATGTGAAGGCAGGGTTTCCCTCGGCTGCCGGTTGCGAAGTGGTTGGGATGCTTTCGAAAGGATTCCATCCATAAGCCAGTGGATTGTTTATGTGCGGTGCAGTGTATGAGGTTGTAGCTTTCCCAGTCGAAGTTGGGGTTTGGAATACAGGAGCAAGTATCCCTCCACCAAAAAGCGAGAAAGGAGAGCTTGTGATAGGAGTTGAAACCCGAGTTTGAAAACCTTGACCATAAGGATCAGGGTTTCCAAACTGCACCCCTACATATGCGAGTGTTGGGCCTATGTATGGAGTGGATGGGGGAATGTTCCCTCCATTCCAAGGAAAACCCTGGAAAAAATATGAGGATCTGTTGGCCGAAAAAATTGACCTAGCCCAACTTACGGAAAAAAAATCCCACACACTCAACTTAATGCAATCTTGTGTGTGTTTGGAGTGACTTTCTCTCATAGGATAAAGGCCCTGCTGCCTGTAAAATGTGCTCTCAAACTCGAGAGTCTCTTTAGGTGAAAGTGATAAGTTGCACTACAACAGAATCCTCAGATAAATCAAAGAAATTTAACCTAATGATTAACTGACAATGTTGAAAAACTAACCTAAGCTACATACAGAAAAACAGAAAAATAGTAGCTCCTAATCCTGTAATGACCTAAATGCAAGTTAACTATCCCAAACTGGGATCTTGAATTAATACTCTAATAACAGGTCTTATTATAAAAATTGATCTATAATCCTGCAATGTTAGAAAATCCCACAATCAACAGAAATAGATCTAAATCAACTTACAATAAAATAACATTTTATCATAAATTAATTTGAACATGAAATAAAACTTGTAATCAAAATAGTTTTAACACAGTATTGAAGCATGAAAAATACACTCAGGTACTAACGGTGAAATGAATAAAGTTCAACTCATATAGTCAGTACTTTGTATAAAACCATATCATTATCAACTGAAGAAAAGAAACATGAAGAAGCTCATTTACTTTTCCACAAGACAACTAATCATTCATACTTCAACATTAAGTACTTTGTTCAGAATCCATTAACAAAAGTGTTTTCACATATAATATAAAGATACATACATATGAAAAGGAAATTCAACGCAAGAAAAACAACATCAAGACAGCATGATATAACTGATAGACTTAGTTAATGTCTTCAAAATCTCTGTAAAATCTAGTAATCCTCAGAAATAGTTCTAAAGGAACACAAGCATACAGGATAATATTAAGTGCTGTAATGTATTTGTTCTTCATAAGTTCCAGGATTCCAACCACTGGCAGCAGCATTTCCTGTTCTTTGGTTTACAAAACCATTGGACATAGAAAAAATCACAGAACATTAAAGAAAGAAAGCTTCTCCAGTTCTAATGAGCGCCCCCCCTCCAAAGCAATCTCTGCTACTGTTTAAATACTTCAATACAAACCAACAGAGAACTTAGAAATAAACCGATTCCATGCTGGCCGCAACTGAAAAAATCATGTTCAAAGAACCTGCCAAATCTCTCAAATGGTTCACCTTTTTAGGAGATTCCTCACGAGTCTAATAAAAGATCCCGTTCTACAAAAAACCTAGATCTCAGATTTTGTTATTTCTTTTTTATTTGCCCACAGTTTGCTGCAGAAAATCATCTCTTGAATAATGACGGGAATCTGGCAATCTTCCCTCCATTCTGGTTGATGAGTCGATCTCTTTATGCTGCGAATGCATAGTAAAAAAGAGCACAAATGTAGGATAGCATCCAGTTTTACATCAACAGCTCCTTCAACACCTGTAAATGTCAAACAGAATCTGTTAACAACATGCAATGATAAACATATCAAAATGAATGAGATATCTGGCGAATTTCAAGAATTAATATAGCTCAAATATGTCTGCGTATCTCACAAATCCTGCACTATTTTTGAAAATGGCTCACAATTAAGGGTAACTTGGCCTATTTGTGAAGTGGGTTTTCAACGGTTTTTCCAGATTCAATACGGTTTGTTCACAAATAGACCTCGAAATTTGCCTCTCTTGCTGGGTGCGCGATTCAATTTTGTAATCTTTGACGGTTGTGTAGCTGCCTGCCTTTTTTTTATGATAAACCAATGGATTGAGAAATAAATTCTTCAGTCAGCCTTAATTCAATGTCCCCAACCTCTCGATACTCAGGAGTAGCATGCAGATACTCATCACCAACAAGCTCGAACCTTCAAGCGACACCAATACCGAAACCCTGGCTCCACTATGACTTCAGCGTTGATTGCTATTTCATAATGTTGTGATAGCCTAGAACACTCATAGTTACAAAACATGATTGAATGATTACAATACCATAATTCTTCATTCATCAAATAAAACCATAATAATGTTTCCAACTAAGAATGTAATTGATGAACTTAGGATCAAGGTTAGTATTAAAATGATCGGAAAACAATTTATGATGTAACCAGAACTATATCAAAATTCTAAAAATCATCTTAACCCCTTAAGATAAACTTTAATAGTGACTCACTTTGAAAATATAAAATTCGAAATAAGGCTAAGTGTGGCATATGAAAATTATAGTAAATACACTTTTAAAACCTTATGACAAACAAGATAAGATAAATAATTCAGAAGTGATAAATCTTTATTAAGTCTCCTATATGAACTAAACAGTAATGGTTATCACACCATGTAGTAACTTGTTTGAATTAATAATTATAAATTCATTTGATTTTAAACACACATGAGTGATAAGTGGAAATGCAAATAGGAGCTACTTACTTCTGTAATTATAGTTTTCAAGATGATTAAAAGAAATGAGGGTTTAAGATCATGAGAATCAAATGCTGATGCTAATCCTTTTGAATTGATGAATCAATTAGACTTCTATTGGGAGTGCCCATGATGAGTGTTGATCCAGGTGAAAACATCAAATGTCGATCAAAGATTACCTATTTGAAATTATTTGTGTTCAAAATGCTCCGAAGGGTGTTGCTTGCCAACAATTGGCGACATGCTGGGACCGAACCAGTTATCTTTGCAAAATAATTTTAAATCTTGAATAATATAAGAGAAATAATGATAAAAAGCCTCTTCAAATGTCAATTTATCAATCATATAACTTAATCCTGCCATTGGCTTATATATGTAGAGATTGAACCAAAAAATTTCAAAATCAATCAAACTATCCCTACCATTATCCAAAATCTTATAAAGATAAATGATTATTCTACAAATGCAGAAAGAAAATTTTCCAAGGAATTAGTTTCTCTTAACCAAAACAAGTCAAAGAACACGTAGTATGTAGGTATGAACTCAATACCATAGGATAAACCCTTTTAACCTCACTTAGATGCTTGTATCCCATCCACTCGATATAGATAAATCCTTTTTAACAAATAATAAATAAAGATATTAATTGAAGACTACTACCTTGGCTTGGTAACCAAATGCTGGCAGCATCATTCACAAGAACTGCTGAAAAATGAAAAGGTCGGCTCGTGATGAGACCTCCTTTCTCCTATTCAATGATTAAGAGCCATCACCTTGGCTTGGTAACTAGATGCGGTAATGTCACTTCAACAGAGCTTATGATCATGAAAGGTCGGCTTGTGATGAGACCTCCCGTTCTTCAGTTAACCCCTTATCTTTTATTAATGTTATGTACAATGAATAATATTAAGATTATTGTCAATCTCAAGAGAGATTACTTAGTGGATGGGGAAGCAGATCCAAATGGCCCACTAAAGAGCAAAGGATGGCGTAAAAAGTCTAAAGATAACTTACGATTCCTAACTTACTTCAATTTAGGGAAAATGATTCTTTTGAAAAGAAACTCATCTACATTATAGCATCATTTTGAAAGATAAAGATCCTAGATAATAGCTGAGTAACTCAATTAATCCATCAATATGATCCATAATTATTTTTTCAAATCCAATACTGATCTCTCTATGGTTAGAATCTTGACAAAAGAAGAGTGTCTTTATAATGATGTCCCTTTAACAGAATATGATTTCGATCAAATACTTGACAGAAATACATGGTTTTGATCACCATACGCTAAAATTAGTTACCCCTTTTTGGAAGACAAGCAAACCATTCAAAAGAAAATCTTATCAACTCGCAAAATAAAACCAATCAAAGTAAGAAATCTAAAATGGATGTATGCAAATGTAAAAATAAAAAATAAGCCCTGAATAGATTAACATCTTAAGTGGAGAAACATGAAATAGTTATATCACAAATGACAAAAGAGAATTAATTTCTACAAGATGAAATATATGTCTCTCTAAAATTTGCGACATAAGGATCTGTTAAAAATAATCACGATGTTTTAATAAGTTAGGCCGCTCTTATTGATAATCAAAAGAAAACACACCAAAAATAAACAAATTAAAACTAAGTCTTAATTACATATGCAGTTACAACTAAAAATATTTTGGTATTGATTTGCACAACATTCTTCGTTTTCTTAAAAGTTCTTTCTTATGATCATAATAATGTATAAAACATTTTCCCAATTAAGTCGAAAAAGATATATGACTTAATAAGAAAATTTTAAATAAATATAATTATAAGCAAGAGAGTCAAAGGTAAAGAAAACATCCTGGAATATATCAATAAGTGTCACCTCTTGAAATTAGCATTGTCCTCATAACTGCATTTATTCAAACAAGAAAGGGTAAAAATGAAGAAAAATTAATCAAAACCTAAGCCTAACTATGTACAAAAGAATACAATTGTACAATGAAAATCAAGTAAAATGAAACAGCCAATGAAGCCATCGAAGCATCTCTAATCCGGTAAAAATGACATGTTTTCCTAATAGTAACCAGAAATAATATGTCAATAAGAAAAAACTAAAAATAAGTTTATCATCCTTACCATTTGAAACATATAATGATAAGACACATTTACCAGTTTTTGGAAACCTTTTGAGATAAGAATTTTCGAGCCACTCCGCAACCCTGTCGTAAAACTTAGAATGCAAAGTATGATCTACCAACATGAAATCCATAGGTGGCAAATATAACTTAGGTGAATCAATTTGAAGAATCAAATAACTAGCATTAACAATTGGAAGAATTGGTTTCAGATACAAAGTAGGATCATGAAATGATGTAATAGGTGAGTGAATTGGTGATGACCTAATATCGAAAAAAGTAATCTTGTTAAGAGGATTTGCAACTAAAGATGAATCAATTAAAAGAAATGTAAGTCTTTGGTGATCACAAGTTACAAGAAATTCTTCGACAAAGATTTTACTATAACCAATTAAATTAGATCTCTCATATAAATGGCTCTGATGAGAACAAGCATTTTGAGTTTCAACAAGAATTTGTGTGTTAATCTCATCAAAAATTGGTTGAGTATAACCATCTTGCAATAGACCTTCTTTCTCTTTAAAATATTGTATCGAATGATGATCTAAAAATAAAATATGTCTCAAACTCTCATATTCATACTTAATAAGAAAATCATCATTATTAGATATCTCATCGAAATGCAATTTTGATGCCACATAGTTAGGTAATTCGGAGGGAATCTTAAGCATATCAAAATCAAAAAATAAATCAGGATAAATAGAAAAGTAAGAATTAGATTTGAGGAAATTAAAAGAGTCTCTCAACTTAGAAAGATCATTAATATTTAAACTTCCAAAATATTCTTCTTTAATTACCTGATTATTTTCAATATAATGTGGAGATGTACCCTTTAGCATTTCATGTGAAATTGATTCGAGAATAAGATCAGCTGATAATCCTTCATCAAAACTTTTATCAACATTTGCTTGAAAAAGTTTAATCTCTTTTTGTGAACAACATTTAGTTGACTGACTAAGATTCATGTCATTTTCTTCCACATGTTCTATTAAAGTATAAGAACACATAAAATTATTATTAGTATATTTGTGTTCATTGATATTTGAGTCGGAAAAAAAAAATAGTACAAAAATCAGAAACTGATGAACATATAGTTTGATTTATAATTAATTCATCTTGATCTAATTTTCTACTAATCGAATCTGAATATTGTTGTTCATTAAGATAATCCACTTCCTTATTTGTACAAATAAATTCATCGTAAATAAGTGCTTCCTCATTTAATATAGGTTCAAGATTTTGGGTAAAGGAAGCATGCCTTTCTCCTTTAGGAAGGGAATAATGATTGAAAAGAGTTAGTACCTCTCGTACTTCGATCTTCTCACCTTGGGGTTGAGTAGAACTTATGGAAATATCTGAATCAATAATAGAGGAAGAAATTTCTTAGAGGATTAATGAATTATCATCTTTTTGACGAACGTCTTGATTTTGTTGAATAAGAGAAACTTGACAGTTGAAAACAATATTTAAAAGATCAGATTCAGAAGGTAAATCAATAATATGAAATTTGCAAAGGATATGAGAAATCCTTACTAAAAAGTCTTTTGAAGACTCACCTTTCTTCCTTTGAAGAGCCTGCAATTCACTACAAAGTTTATTAGAATCATAATCCTTGAAAGTATCTAAAAATTTATGTGCAAATTGAAACCATGTAAAAAAGAAATTAGGTGGAAATGTTTCCAACCAGAATTTGATTCATCCTTTGAGAGTAAGAGAAAATAACCTGCAAGTAGCACTTAGATCAACAATATTATGTTTGTTACATTTAGACAAAAAACTTCTTAAGGTGTTTCCTTGTAGATATATCGCCTTCACCATCAAATTCAAGTTTCGACAAGAGGTTAACTGTCTCATTGGGAATATCAATTAATGTAAAACTAAAAATTGATTCCCAATCAGGAATTTGAGCATGAGCCATGAATGTTAAACAATCAATATTAATTCACTCTTCAAATGGTTAGCTTGTCATCTAACCATCCCTTAAACATATGTCTATGACGAAGAAGAATAAAAAAATAGAAAAGCTAAAAAATGAAAGAGCAAGAGGATAAATGGTTATTAAAAATAATAGAAAAATAAAACCACTTGTTTTACCTCATGGCCCTCCTTCTAGCGCCATTTGTTGGCCGGAAAAACTGACCTAGGCCAACTTATGGAAAAACAACCCACACACTCAACTTATTGCAATCTTGTGTGTGTTTGGAGTGACTGTCTCTCACAGGATAAAGGCCTTGCTGCCTGTAAACTGTGCTCTCAAAATCGAGAGTCTCTTTAGGTGAAAGTGATAAGTTGCACTACAACAGAATCCTCTGATAAATCAAAGAAATTTAACCTAATGATTAACTGATGCTGAAAAACTAACCTAAGCTACGTACAGAAAAATAGTAGCTCCTAATCCTGTAATGACCTAAATGCAAGTTAACTATCCCAAACTGGGAGCTTGAATTAATACTCTGATAACAGGTTTTATTATAAAAATTGATCTATAATCCTGCAATGTTAGAAAATCCCACAATCAGCAGAAATAGATCTAAATCAACTTACAATAAAAATACATTTTATCATAAATTAATTTGAACATGAAATAAAACTTGTAATCAAAATAGTTTTAACACAGTATTGAAGCATGAAAAATACACTCAGGTACTAACGGTGAAATGAATAAAGTTCAATTCATACAGTCAGTACTTTGTATAAAACCATCTATTGTCAACTGAAGAAAAGAAACATGAAGAAGCTCATTTACTTTTCCACATGACAACTAATCATTCATACTTTAACACTAAGTACTTTGTTCAGAATCCATTAACAAAAGTGTTTTCACATATAATATAAAGATACATACATATGAAAAGGAAATTCAACACAGGAAAAACAACATCAAGACAGCATGATATAACTAATAGACTTAGTTAATGTCTTCAGAATCTCTGTAAAATTTAGTAATCCTCAGAAATAGTTCTAAAGGAACACAAGCATACAAAATAATATTAAGTGTTGTAATGTATTTGTTCTTTGCAAGTTCCAGGATTCCAACCACTGGCAGCAACGTTTCCTGTTCTTTGGTTTACAAAACCATTGGACATAGAAAAAATCACAGAACGTTAAAGAAAGAAAGCTTCTCCAGTTCTAATGAGCGCCCCCCCTCCAAAGCAATCTCTGCTACTATTTAAATACTTCAATACAAACCAACAAAGAACTTAGAAATAAACCGATTCCATGCTGGCCACAACTGAAAAAATCATGTTCAAAGAACCTGCCAAATATCTCAAATGGTTCACCTTTTTTAGGATATTCCCCACAAGTCTAATAAAAGAGCCCGTTCTGCAAAAAACCCATATCTCATATTTTGTTATTTCTTCTTTATTTGCCCGCAGTTTGCTGCAGAAAATCATCTCCTGAATAATGACGGGAATCCGGCAATCTGCCCTCCATTCTGGTTGATGAGTCGATCTCTTTTTGCTGCGAATGCATAGTAAAAAAGAGCAAAAATGTAGGATAGCATCCAGTTTTACATCAAAAGCTCCTTCAACACCTGTAAATGTCAAACAAAATCTGTTAACAACATGCAATGATAAACATATAGAAATGAATGAGATATCTGGTGAATTTCTAGAATTAATACAGCTCAAATAGGTCTGCGTATCTCACAAATCTTGCACTATTTTTGAAAACGGCCAGCATCTAAGGGTAACTTGGCCCATTTGTGAAGTGGGTTTGCAACGGTTTTTCCAGATTCAAAACAATTTTTTCACAAATAAACTTCGAAATTTGTCTCTCTTGCTGGGTGCGTGATTCAATTTTTGTAATCTTTGATGGTTGTGTAGCTGCCTGCCTTTTTTTTGTTTGATGATAAACCAATGGCTTGAGAAATAAATTGTCTAGTCAGCCTTAATTCAATGTCCCTGACTTCTCAATACTCAAGAGCAGCATGCAGATACTCATCACCAATAAGCTCGAACCTTCAAGTGACACCAATACCGAAACCCTAGCTCCACTATGACTTTAGCGTTGATTGTTATTTCATAATGTTGTGATAGCCTAGAACACTCATAGTTCCAAAACATGATTGAATGATTACAATACCCTAATTCTTCATTCATCGAATAAAAGAATAATAATGTTGCCAACTAAGGATGTAATTGATGAACTTAGGATCAAGGTTAGTATTAAAATGATCGAAAAACAATTTATGATGTAACCAGGACTATATCAAAATTCCAAAAATCATCTTAACCCCTTAAGATAAACTTTAATAGTGACTCACTTTGAAAATACAAAATTTGAAATAAGGCTAAGTGTGGCATATGAAAATTATAGTAAATACACTTTTAAAACCTTATGACAAACAAGATAAGATAAATAATTCAGAAGTGATAAAGCTTTATTAAGTCTCCTATACGAACTAAACAGTATCAGTTATCACACCATGTAGTAACTTGTTTGAATTGATAATTATAAATTCATTTGATTTTAAACACACATGAGTGATAAGTGGAAATGCAAATAGGAGCTACTTACTTCTGTAATTATAGTTTTCAAGATGATTAAAAGAAATGAGGGTTTAAGATCATGAGAATCAAATGCTGATGCTAATCCTTGTGAATCAATGAATCAATTAGACTTCTATTGGGAGTGCCCATGATGAGTGTTGATCCAGGTGAAAACATCAAATGCTGATCAAAGATTACCTATTTGAAATTATTTGTGTTCAAAATGCTCTGAAGGGTGTTGCTTGCCAATAGGATCCTATAGGACCACTCTAAGTAGTGTGTGCGAAGGAAGTAGGAATTGTTGGTACACTAGAAATCCCAGTGACCATACCACCATAAGTACCTGCTAAACTTGTGGGAGCCGGTGGTTGAACCACCCGACTAGCCAGAGTTAACGGCGTAGTAGGTATACTTGTTCTAGGGACACCTACCGGGGGAGGTGGCACCCCTTCAGCTGGAGCGGCTGAGGTGGAAGTAGAAGAACTTTATCCTGCAGTAGACATTAGTCTTCCCAAGGGGACACCAATCACAAGTGGATTGAAAGGACAAACCTGAACGACCATAGGATCGTTTAAATTAGTTAGAGGTTAATTAAAATTAGTTGCAAACTTATCATCCTGCAAGTCTTCTATCTCAACTGTGTTTAAATTAAAACGGTTTTCCCTAAGTTCTGGTTCACCCGGAACTTCACTAACTCCTATTGGTCGAAAGAACCGTTCGTGTCCAATCTCCGCCTCTGAGGGGAAGGTGGAGCTTCCAATGTGATAAGCGGAGGAAGGTTTTGCAACCTTCGTGACCTTTTGACAGATTGGTCCTCCATGATTGTAAATTTAACTCTTCACACCCTAAGGTTGGCTAAAAACACAGACAAACCATAGAGAAATCACTACAAAATTTCCTGAAGTCTCAACAATCATAAGGGGTACAAGATATGCTTTCTTGAAGAAAGCTTAGAGACAGTTTCTTGGCATCCTTGAAGAGGTTCTTAGGCACAAGCAGAGGAATCACCCATTTCCCTCCTACACTTTCAACAAGGGTTACCTTCCAAGCCCATCCAAGGTGAACCAGAAATAGCCTTCTGATTTACCTGTGTATAAACCCTAGATGTCCAAGAGACTAAAGGCTACCTTAACTATATCAATAGTCTGGGGGGACAGTCGCAATCCTGATTCGTACGCATGGGCAGGGTAGCAAAGCCCAAAACTCTGTCTAGGACAGAATCCCCAGATGCGTAAAAACCTTGGTCTACGTTTTGACAATGAATCAAAGGGTTATCTCCTCAGTCCAAGCCTCCACGCGGCCTCGTGCTTAACTCTCGTTTGAGAGGAGCTTCCTGGATACTACCAACACAGAGAAGGATTTACCTATCGATTGGCCAACTACGTCTGAATTTAAGTACTTGTGGGGACTTTACATTTTCTATCCCACAAGTCTAGCCTAAGCCAGTATGTGTATGACCCTATAAAACAAAACTTACTAATGAATTTTAAATTATAGCGTTCATTTTAAGGGATATTCTTAATCATAGGGTAAGTGGTGTGAATGAATATGATATTATAGACTCGATAAGAAAATTAAAAAGGTGTATAAAATGAATTCCAAAGAAAATTATAACTACTTAAAGCAAGCTTCTTTTTCTTTTGTAAATATGAACTAATGAAATTACAAGTAAGTAAGAGAAAGCTAAGACTTATTTTTTGTAATTTTTGAAATTTTATTCAAAAACTGAAAATAAAACTACAATATGCAATTCAAATGCAAATGTTTCCAATTGCTTTCTTTTCACTTTTCAAACTCTTCAAAAATTACTATGCACCTAAATGCAAAAATTCTTGAGTATGCTTGAATAATCAGAATATAAAGCAATCAAAAAGAAGTATAGAAGACTTATAAGAACCAAAAATCAACCACCTAAGGAAGAGACTTGGCAAACACCTAGCTTCGAAAGAAACAATGAATGAAATCCACTGAAATCATTAAAAGGCAAGTGACAAACCAAAACTACTTGGAAATAGTATGGGGTACAAGGTATCTAAAAACCTGATCACTGATTCAAATACACAGCACTGAACCTATCACCCAAATAGGATAATCCACCTCAAATTGATAAAAGAAAGAAGATTCAAACAACAAAAACTCAAGGGCTTACTGAAAAGCACAAAGTATGGTGCACATGGCTTTCAAATCTATAGTGAAGTGCCAATACTAGAAGACCCCAAAGCAAGGAAAAATCCAAATAAGATAGGGACAAGAAACCCTACCCAAAATTTTGCTGCTAAGATATGTACGTGACTGTCTAATAGAACAACCCACGTACTGTGCACGACTGTTCAGTATAGCAACCCGCATATACAAGCTTCTGTATGCAACTGTGTAGCACATCAACCTGCGTACAGGAGAAAAAATTTTCAAAACATAAAAAATTATGAAGGTCTCTAAAATACTATTGCAAGTCAAAACCAAGATATAAAACCATACACTGAATCAAAGAAAAGACTACACAAGGATCTACAGGACTAACCCACAGCAGGCTGGAATCCCCAGCGGAGTTGCCAGTTCTATTGTTCAGGATTAAGCACCCTTGTAACCCAGGGCCTGGGGTTACCAACTTACTACTAACCTTGCAGACAATCAGCTTTACCAGAGAATACAAAGGAAATAGTAAGAAAGTCTTGACTTACCCGATTACCGACGGTTGATCCAAGCTTGATCTTCTCCCGCTCCTCTTCTCTCCAAAGCTTCTAAGGATGCACCTCTTTCACCTGTAAAGAGCAAATTCTCCAAGTACTACCTTATGCATGTATATATAAGAGGTTAGATAAATAATATGTCAAATACATAATCAAATATATTCATTAACCATGATACATGAAGGAGACTCAACACAATGTTGGAAGAAGAATTCTCTTTATTAACAATCAATGAATGAGATAAGAGTACAACCCAGCTTCTGAGACAAGGACTCCTCTACAACCAAAGGAATTTGAGTTCTGATGCTCCAAGACTTCTGAAGATATACCACCAGCATAACTTTGCTCTCCAATTTTGATTGATTAATTCCCTCCCCAAGGCCTCTATTTATACTTTAGGAAATAGAGTGGTTTCGAAGGTTGGGGTGGTTGAAACAGTTGGGATAGTTAATGATTAAGACCCAACTAATCTCCATTAATCATGTTTTATATTTTTTAAGGTTGAATCAAGATGTATGTGGCTATTGATATAGGAAACCCACATATGACACGCGAGTTGCTTAAAGGAAACCTGTGTACGTTGATGTACACAGGTTTCAATGTAGATAGTCACGTACAATACATGAGTTGCCATGGAGATAGTTGCGTATGCACGCGAGTTGCAATGGAGATAGTTGCGTAGGCAACTCAACAATTAGAAAAACTATATAGCAATTTGGTTCAAGGGTAAATGCATCCCAAGTCATGCCCATCTATAGTGTTTTGGCAAACTTCAATCCTAAAATGTCCTTTTGTGTACCAACATAAGGAATGTCGGCACTCGGACGGAGAAGTGCCATTTGGGTTAATAACACCGCCCCTAATAGCACCGATGCTAAAGTTTTGAATTTTAGGGGCATTTCTGAACCCCCCCAAAAACGCCCCTAAAAGTGACTTTTGGAATTTTAGGGGCGGTTTTAAACCCCCCCCCCAAAAAAAAGTCAATTTTGGACTTTTGGGGGCGGTTCTAAACCCCTTCCAAAAGTCACTTTTGGGGGCGGTATTTACAAAGCTACCCCTAATAGCACCGACACTAAAAGTTTTGAATTTAGTGGCGGTTCTGAGCCCCTCGAAAAACCGCCCCTAAAAGTGACTTTTGGGGGCAGTTCTACCCCCCCCCCCCAAAAGTGACTTTTTGGGGCGGTTCTAAACTGCCGCCAAAAATGACTTATGGGGGTGGTTTTAAACCCCTCCCAAAAGTCAATTTTGGAATTTTGGGAGCGGCAATGAACCCCCCTCATAGAAACTTACAGGGGGGGTTTTAAGCCCCCCTCGTTGTAACATACAAGTCAATTTTGAACCCCCCTTGTAGCCATAATAAATCATAATAAAATATATTTTATTTAAAACATCAATATTGCAATATTATTAGGGCACGAAGGAATCAAACCTTCAACCTCCTACTTGTAAAGCAGACGCTCTACCATTGAGCTAGAACCCTTTAAAATTTGAGCTAGAACCAATTACAGAAGGATATTTTAAAATTCCCACCAACTGTTGTACTTGAGCCAACAAATTAATCCAAAGGCATGGGGATGTTCTTTGGTGATCTGGCTATCCATCCATGGTCTCACATCTTTATTTTGGTGTTTCCAAGTGCAAAAGACATGGCTGCAAATTTAAATAAAAATAAAGTATGAATGTGTAAAAAATATGACTTCACAGACAATCAATCCAAGATTGACTAAGTGATGAAAAATTGACTAAATGATGAAAAATTGCCCTAAATAAGTTTCCTTATAAAAATTTCCACCATAAATAATAGGTAAAAGTAAATGCCTTCCCTGACCTTCCATGCCATAGCTTGTTGAAGTAAATGTGGTTTCATTTCTCATAAAAAGTTCCTAAAGAAAAACATATGGGTCTGCCAAAACAAGTCTTTTTGGGAAAACTAGTCAAAATTGTCTTGGGATAATGACCACCATAATTCATAGCTTAATAAAAATGCACAACCAATCCTGTAAGGTTGTAGATTATTTACCTCTATATTTAACCATGGTCTCATTTTGTCTTAAGAGTGTTTGTGGAGAAAGTTATGGATCTGCCAAAATAGGGGTTCAGGCAGTTTTTTGCACCAAGATCACTAAAAGGCATGCCTAGGTCAGAGGAAGAATATTCTGAAGGTGAAATGAGTTGTGTTGTGCTTAGTGAGATATTCTACATCATATAGTTCCATCGGTTCATGGTTTTGGTAAAATAAAAAATTCACCTTGAAAATGGCATAGTTGTCTAAGTGTTAAAACCAGTGATAAAATGTCATTTAGAAATGCCCGCTACATGTTGTTCCTGTGCCCAAAAATTCAGCATATGACATGGGTCTATTCCTTGGATATCTGTCTACCTATCCATGGTTTTATTTTTCTTTTTGACGATCACATGTGCAAGGAATACATCTGTCAAAATGAGAAAAATCATAATGGCCACCAAATATAAACTATGAAAATGTGTCCAAGTGTTAAAAACAAGAATTGAAGAGGTGGTTTGGAAATGCACGCCATAGGATGTGGTTGTGTAGATAATTTCATCCAAAGGTGTGGGTCTGTTATCTGGTAACTCGTCTATCTATCCCTAGGTTCAGTATCTGTATTAAAGATCATATGTGTGAAATATAAATTTTTCAAATTGAAAAAAAAAATTGTCTAAAAAGCCATTTTGAAATGCTTGCCAGAGGCTCTGTGTGTGCCAATAAATCTATTAAAAGGTATGAATCTCTTCTTTGATGATCTATCCATAGTATCAGATCCTAATTTGGTGAACACATGTGTGAGATATGGATTTTCCAAGTTGGAGAAAAAAAATGTTTGCCTGTTAAAAATAAATGAAATCTGCCCAAGTGTTAAAACTAGTTACAGAAGGCTATTTTCAAATGCCCACCAACTGTTGTCCTTGAGCCAACAAATTAATCCAAATGCATGGGGATGTTCTTTGGTGATCTGGATATCCAGCCATGGTATCACATATTTATTCTAGTGTTCACAAGTTCAAAATACATGGCTGCAAATTTAAAGAAAAATAAAGTATGACCGTGTAAAAAATATGACTAAGTGATGAAAAATTGCCCTAAAGTAGTTTCCTTATGAAAATGTCCACCATAATTCATAGGTAAACATAAATTCCCGCCCTGGTCTGCCATGTCGTAGCTTGTTGAAGTACCTATCTAACCATGGTTTCATTTCTCATAAAAAGTGCTTGAAGAAAAAGATATTGGTCTGCCAAAACAAGTCTTTTTGGGAAAATTAGTCAAAATTGCCTTAAGAAAATGAGCACCATAATTCATACCTTAATAAAAATGCACGCCCCATCCTTTAAGGCTGTAGTTTGCTTACCTAGATATCTGAACATGGTCTCAGTTTGTCTTAAGAGTGTTTGTGGAGAAAGTTATGGATCTGCCAAAACATGGGTTCAGGTAGTTTTTTACACCGAGTTCACTAAAACACACGCCAAGGTCAGAGGAAGAATATTATGAAAGTGAAATGAGTTTTGTTGTGCTTAGTGACATATTCTACATCATCTGGTGACATTGGTTTAGGGTTTTGGTGAAATAAAAATTTCAACTTGAAAATGGCACAATTGTCCAAGTGTTAAAACTAGTAATAAAAGGTAATTTAGAAATGCCTGCCACATGTTGTTTCTGTGCCAAAAAATTCATCAGATGACATGGGTATGTTCCTTGGATATTTGTCTACCTATTCATGGTTTTAGTTTTCTTTTTGGTGATCACATGTGTAAGGAATACATCTATCAAAATGAGAAAAAACATAATGGCCACCAAAGATAAACTATGAAAATGTGTCCAAGTGTTAAAAATAGGAATTGAAGAGGTGGTTTGGAAATGCACACCATAGGATGTGGTTGTGTAGATAATTTCATCCAAATGTGTGGGTCTGTTATATGGTAACCTTTCTATCTCTTCCTGGGTTCAATATCTATAGTAAAGATCACATGTGTGAAAGATAAATTTTCCAAATTGAAAAGAAAATTGTCTGAGAAGCCATTTTGAAATGCCCGCCAGAGGATCTGTGTGTTCCAATAAATCTATTAAAAATTATGAGTCTCTTCTCTGATGATATATCCATCTATCCATATTATCATATCCTAATCTAGTGAACACACGCATGAGATATGCATTTTCCAAGTTGGACAAGAAAAATGTTTGCCTGTTAAAAATAAATAAAATCTGCCCGTGTTAAAACCAGTTACAAAAAAGCTATTTTCAAATGCCCGCTAACTATTGTCCTTGAGCCAACAAATTAATCCAAAGGCATGGGGATGTTCTTTGGTGATCTGTCTATCCAGCCATGGTCTCGCATATTTATTCTGGTGTTCACAAGTGCAAAAGACACAGCTGCAAATTTAAAGAAAAATAAAGTATGAATGTGTAAAAAATATGACGAAAGTGATGAAAAATTGCCTTAAAGCAGTTACCTTATGAAAATGTCCACCATAAATCATAGGTAAAAGTAAATTCCCGACTTGACCTACCATGTCGTATCTTGTTGAAGTAACTATCTATTCATGGTTTATTTTCTCATAAAATGTGTACGAAGAAAAAGATATGGGTCTGCCAAAATAAGTCTTTTAGGGAAAATTAGTCAAAATTGCCTTTGGAAATTGACCACCATAATTTATAGCTTAAGAAAAATGCACACCCCATGCTGTAAGGTTGTATATTTTTTACCTGTATATCTAACAATGGTCTCATTTTGTCTTAAGAGTATTTGTGGAGAAAGTTATGGATCTGCCAAAACAGAGGTTCAGACAGTTTTCTTCATCAAGTTCACTAAAATGCACGCCTAGGTCAAAGGAAGAATATTTTGAAGGTGAAATGAGTTGTTTTGTGCTTAGTGAGATATTTTACATCATCCGGTGACATTGGTTCAGGGTTTTGGTCAAATAAATAATTCACCTTGAAAATGGCATAGTTGTCCAAGTGTTAAAACCAGTAATAAAAGGTCATTTAGAAATGCCTGCCACATGTTGTTCCTATGCCCAAAAATTCATCAGATGACATGGGTCTTTTCCGTGGATATCTGTCTACTTATCCATGGTTTTAGTTTTCTTTTTGGTGATCACATGTGCAAGGAATACATCTGTCAAAATGAGAAAAATCATAATGGCCACCAAAGATGAACTATGAAAATGTGTCTAAGTGTTAAAAACATGAATTGAAGAGGTGGTTTGGAAATGCACGCCATAGGATGTATTTGTGTAGATAATTTCATCCAAAGGGCTGGGTCTATTATCTAGTAACTTTTCTATCTATCCCTGGGTTTAGTATCCGTAATAAAGATCACATGTGTGAAATATAAATTTTCCAAATTGAAAAACACTTTGTCTGAGAAGCCATTTTGCAATGCCTGCTAGAGGCTCTGTCTATGCCAATAAATATATTAAAAAGTATGAGTCTCTTCTCTAATTATCTATACATCTATTCATATTATCATATCCTAATCTGGTGAACATACGTGTGACACATGGATTTGCCAAGTTGGAGAAAAAAATGTTTTCCTATTAAAAATAAATGAAATCTGCCTAAGTGTTAAAACCAGTTACAAAAGGCTATTTTCAAATGCCCACTGTTAGCACATGTGCTAAATTTTATCCCTATGGGAGTTGTTTTTCTCGATCAAGCAGGTTTGCAAGAGAAAATAATTTCATTGGTCATTTTGGAAAAAAGAAAGGAATCCTGATGAATTAAAAGGATTTTACTCATTTTAAAATGAAATATGAACATTGGTTTTATATCTAAATTCAACTTTATAGTCAATTTTTTTTTTTACCAAAGTTTATTATTTTCATTAACTTGGCTAATGAAGTCTTTATAAAACCCGAATACAGGTGTCTTCCATGTAAACAACAACACAAGGAACACTAACATGGCCATCCCTTCTCCCGCATGACGTCACATTACCTTCATCACAGGGCTGCGTGGCTTTATTTCAGCCTGGGATGCAGATAACTCCAGCTACACCAATGGGACTCGACTATCAAATCGACACAAGGTTGCATTAATTCTCCAACATGCTACATGGGACGATGTGCCCTCCATTATTTTCCTCAGCTTCACCTCCTTTCATATCATTTTCTCCCGCGGCTCCAGCATCTCTGTCCTTTGATGCTCCCAACCATCACCACCCTCTGCAATTTTTCTCTATGCTCAATTTTTATCAATCTTATTCGCCATTCTTACATGTCCAGGAGGAAATGCGACATCCCATGTCGAAGCCGCCAGGGTAGAGGTGCTTAGGAGGAGCACCAAATTAAACTCTCAGCATAGGCTAGTGGGGAAGGTTTTGACATTGAAATCCCTGAAGCGATTTGACTGATGGTAAATGACTGGGAGAACGAATTATCTGGAGCTTATAATGTTGCTAGACGAACCCTGGAATGGAGGAGAAACTATTGTTTCATAAAGAATCTGCTCAGCCGCCTCATCCTCTGTTTTCACTCCCAACCTTTGGCTCTTGTCCCTGCTGCACTTCCTTCTCCTCTCCCTCCGTCGGCTCCTCCAAATACTCCACCCCCACCACTTGTTCCAATTTTCTCCACTGTTTCCCCAGCCTCCTACTCTGCCTCTCCTCCCACCTCCATTCCTCCACTGCAGAGCCGCACTTCCACCCTCCTGGCGGGAAAATTCACTTCCAACCCAGTCTTAGCCAAAAAGAATGCCCCTCTGCCAACGAAGTAGCACCCTGCAAGTAGCAATGTTGAAGACGACTCCACCAGCGATGAGGTGATGGATTCTTCCAATGATGATCCAGCGGACGTGTAGTGATGATCTAGCGGACGTGCCCGACGATCCAGCTCATCCAGTATCCATAGGATTTGGTTTCCCCATTGTGGAAGAATCTTACTACAATCCATAATCAGGTTTTGTCACGGTTTCATGTCTTTTTCGGGAAGTATGTGGGATCTGCAAGCCATATTCATGTTTTTTCATGGTTTCATGTCATTTTTGGAATGCATGTTGAATTCACAAACTTGGATTCTGCTAGTCTGGCCCTTTCCAGGAACCTGTGTGTCTTTTGTATAAGTCTCTCCTTTTGGGCCTGTTTTCCCTCCTGTAGGGAGGGTTTTGGTCTTGTGAATCTTTTTTTCCTCTTGGAGGGAGGGTCTGGCTCCTCACTGAACTTCTATGTCTACTTCTTATGAGCAGGTCTACGTCTCTATTTTGTAACTTCTTATGCACCATTATTTTCTTTTTTTAATAGAATAATAACATCCAACTCACAAAAAAAATGAAGTCTTTATAAAAATATGGTCACATAGGCCCATGCATTCAACACACCAATCAAATCCCAAGAAACCAAGTGCCCAACTCGCAAGGAGTATTATCCTTTCTTGTTCCTTAATACATGTTGAAACAGTCTACAAATATAAACCATGCTAGTATTTATCATCCTATGCATGTGGGAGAATAATTTCTGCAAAAAACATATACTATACGATCATTCCTTGTCTTTTTCTCCACGTGGATCTGACATTTCACATTGTGAAAACATATAGATAAATTGAAGGTCAGGCATTGCAAAATGACATTAACCTGCTGACCAAATCAAAGGTCACATGGGCAGGTGGAAACAAATCCACGATGAAGGTGGGTTTCACACTCACAACAAGCAAGGACGAAGTAAGTTTTTGGATCCATGAAATCTAGTACAAGCTCCACTATTGAACGGATCATATCGTATCTAATCCTGATTAATAGTCCACATTGATCTCACAGTGGAAAAGTGTAGGAGATTTAAGTTTTAAAATTTCAGCGAAATTTTATACATTACAACAAAACATGTTTTTCTATGAAAATAACTGTTTTAGTCATTAACTTACAGGAGCTTTTACCACTGAAAATTTTTAATTTGAATAAACTCAAAGAGGCTTCTCTTCATAAAATCCTTATTTACAATAACCTTCTTCAATTTTTACACAGGATCTATGGTTTGGGAGAATCGAATCCACCTTCAGAGGGAAATTTTCCATATTTTCAAATGACTGTTTGGTCAGTAACTTTAGAGACTTGTTTCCACCAATCCAAGAAGAATTTTGAGAAATTGATAGAGGTTTTTCTTTCAAACATGCTCATATACAATAAACTATTTCAGTATTTACACATGTATTATGGATTGGGATAATCGAAGGGATCTTCAAAGGGATTTTTTTTTCAGAAATTCACAATCTTATCTGAGTCATCAAGTCCAAAAGCATATTTCAAAGAGCTGGAGGGGAATCTGCCCAAATTAATACATGGGTTTTGTTGGGAACATGATAAATTACAAAAAAGTCTCTCAGATTCACACAGGTGTCACCATTTCAGGTATGAAGGTGGAGTTTTGAATCCTATTTTTCAGCGATCCAACTCTTAAAAGAGGTCAAATGGTGAAGATTTGGGGGCAGTTGTATAAGAACAAGTGCTTGTAATGAAGAAATGATCCTTCACCTTTGTTTTTGAAGAGAAATCCAAAGCTGAGTCAGCACTAGACCATTGGAGGTGCTCTAAAACGTTACTTTCGACCAGCAATCCTTTGTCCTAGATGCCATACTTGTTGTTTTGATCAAGCACGTGCATCACTGCATATTTTCCCAATTTGTTCGTGATAATGACAAATATTCCACCTCAGGAAGCTGTCAGGACTTTGATAACCACGATGTAATAGAATTGGGATCTGTTATGGGGTTTTTCCCAGTAGCCATAGCATTATAAATATGACCTCAATTGATGAGGAAAGGGTGGGAACTTTCATTCAGAAAGCATTTTGCTCCTAAGTTTTGCATCTCTGTAATTTTATTGGAAGATTTAATGAGAAGTATGCTCTGCAAGCTGTTCAAAGCCAAACATATTTGTTTCTTTCCTCTGTGTTAAGAGAGAGCCCTCTCTGACTATATCGGCTAGAATACAGTCTAAAGTTTGGTTGAAATGGTATCCCCTATGACTCCCTACCACAACTATAGGAAAATTATAGGGTGCTAACAACCACCATATATTGTCCTTGAGCCAACAAATTAATCCAAAGGCATGGGGATTTTATTTAGTGATCTCACTATCCAACCATGGTCTCACATATTTATTCTGGTGTTCACAAGTGCAAAAGACAAGGCTGCAAATTTAAAGAAAAATAAAGTATGACTGTGTTAAAAATATGACTGCATAGACAATCAATCTAGGACAATCAATTCCAGGGAGGATAGGTAAATTCCATGGCCAACAAGAGACCATTGGGTAGTAGAGAATGGAAGGGGATACTGTGCATCTTGGTGAAGACACCAATTTGGTCTTTTGATATAGTATCCACATCCATATGTAAGAGGTTTTAAGTTCTAACTAAAAAGACATTAACAAATAAGTTAATGCAGGGGAAAATACCCAATGTATAGCATTCTCATAAGTCACTATGAATGCAGAAATGATCCACATGCAAGATATTCATTCTTCACTCTAATCCTTGACAATTTTCATCATTAATTCTCTAAAAGTAAAAAAACCACACTAAGAAAAAAAATGAGCTGCTTGTTTACCATACTGGAAAATAACAGATATCACGCTTACCTCACCAGCAAGACTATATTTTGCACAGTCAATAGCATGATGTGATGGGATGCCAATACTTTCCTCCGTCCTTGACTACGTCTCTAGCATTCCTTCAAAAGTGTCCCTGGAACTTGCTGCTTTTGTATCCCCACTAAGTTTCCTTGGCAATTGATGCTTCTATATCCCCACTAAGTGTCCCTCTAATTGATTTTCACTCTAAGCTTATTTTACCTTCTTCACTTGATTCCTGATCCATCGTATTTGGAAGACCCCACTATTGCACATATAACTATGATCGACATTTGAAATACTGCAAAAATAATAGAGAGGAGAACGAATTTAGTGCCTTTCCCAAGAATGATAAGGTGCCTACTAAAAAAGAGTATTGTGAAAAGATTACTGTCAAACAAAATCAAATAAGTCAAAGTCTCATAGTGCATAAAATTCAAGTAATCACTCTTCTTCCTCTAAAGTTACTCAGCCACTTTTTGATAGCTATGTTGATGTTGGCAACAAAGGGTGAAAATTAAAGTTGGCCATATCATACCTGAAACTATATATAGTATTAAGGGGATTGACCTTCAAATGCTATTTGAGGAATAGATTCCTGTCAAAAGATTTATTCAGTGCAAGGATCTACCCCCAAAAAAGCTTTATGGGATGGCCCAAGAATACTTCCACATCTAGTACTTTAGGGATAAAACAATTTATCAAGGGGGCTCTATCAACATTGTCAAAAGACAATGTATTGTATCAAGCTAAGAGTAAATGCCCAAAAATGATTAAAAATGGAGCAGGTCAGACCAATGATTTATTAGAAGGGTTAGCATAGTTCAAGGATTCCAAATACATGGGTCATGGAAAAGGAAAAGGGATTCATGTCTCTTCCCTTCCTGTATTTTATTTTTCTAAAAGAAAACTAGATCAACTCTTTTATCTCATTCTTTGACTTTGTTGACATACATAAGGCCACTACCTAAAGGAATGGTAGCATAATTTGATCTTCTGATATATTAAATTGAACAAGTATTCCTCAAACAACTAAGACTTGATAAGGCCACATTTATGTGAGCAAGTGGTCTTCTAATTGGTTGCAAAAAACTAAATATACTTCATTTACTATTGGAATGACAACTTGATCATAGAGATTCTTCTATTGTGCAGATGGACAGACTAACTACATTTTATGAAATTTTTTATTGTTAGATTAGTAAAGAAATATACAATAATATTTACATTTTTTTATGCCAGGATTTATAGTGCATCCAAAAATTTAAACAAAAATTGAGAAGAATATGCTACAAGATAAAATTCCAATGGATGATGGAATGCCCTTGCACAAATCATTACTAGCTATATTCACATCTTTTAATGCACCCATGTTCTAGAATAGACTGTCTATGTCCCCTGTGATGGCTTTGTTGGATAGATAGAGATATGTATAAAGAGAAGGAGAAGTAGTGCCTTGGGTCATTGGATTTCATTGAAATAACACTTAGTACATACATTAAAAGTACCGAGAAAAATATTTCAAGGATTTCTAAGATTAAGACAGACTACGAAAGCCAGTTTACAAATAAGATTGAAAGAACATTTGAGGATATTATACAATCAGAAGACCATCATCAACAATTGTTCCATATTAAACATCAAGAACAACAAACAAAGTATCAGATATCAATTGTAGCAACATAGCATATTTTTAATGAAAATGATTGTTTTAGTCATTAAGTTCAAAGATTTTTTTCTGCCAAATAAAAATGCATTTTCAGAAACTGAGAGAGACTTTTCTTCAAAATGGGCCAATATTTAAAAACCTCTCTCATTTGTTACACATGTATTATATTTTGGGAGAATTTAAGTAATCTTCACAGGGAAATTTTCCATAATTTCAGTTCACTGTCTGAGTCATCAACTTCAAAATACGATTCCAAGGATCTGGAGGTACATTTGAGAAAATGAAGACATGGGTAGTTTTGGGAACATGGTCAAATACAAAAACCTCTCTCATATTTCACACATCTATCATCATTTGAGATATGAAGGTAGGGATTTGAAGCCTATTTTTCAGCAATTCACTTCTTGGAATGAAGCAAATCAGCTGTAACTGTTTCTATTTTTAGAGTTCAGTTAGATTTCGAATTCAAGACTAGGTAGAGGTTGTTTTAATATAAATTCATATGTATTTGGTATACAATAGATAGGATTAAAGATGATTTTTTCCGTGGAATGCTATGTAGTATAATAAAACAAATGCAATGAATGATTTTTATTGATGATCAAAACTAATGAAAACAACTAGAAATGTGAAACCGGAACATAGTGAAAATAATAGAAACCATATCGTATCAACAAGACGAGAACACCATTTTCGACGAACAAAGCATAGGGGAAGCATGAAGAACCCGCCAGTAAGAGCAATAAATCTCCAGGCTAAGAATGTCAACAAGAGGTACACCACTGTTGGCCCTCATTGAACCAAGAACCCATGACTGTAGAGAGATGTGACAACACCCCATCCCTAATCACTGGAGAAGATAGGGCACAATATTTTTGAACAAGGAAAATGTAGAGAAGCATGAAGAGCCGACCCGAACTTAGTACTGTACAATACTAATGGAACACATAGAGAACCATGAATCCATGCTTCAAATTTGAACATGCACTGTCAGCTATCCATTTTGTAGGTTCAGCTTCCAAAATATCATTTGTAGTACTAAAAGTTGTATCTGGAAGGGGTTTTAGCCATTTCTTTCCAAGCATGCTCTAATTTACTTCTTTCCATAAGAATATTTGGATGCCTCCGCATTAGAAGCTCCTACATAGCCTATTCTTGCCTCTCTCAGACCTATTCTCTCTCAGTTACACATGCAGTGGTTGGAAGGCCGAATCAAAACCCCCATTCATGTGTCATAACTCATTTTCAAACTTTCAAAAACTTTGTGGCACTAAAACCATTTTTTATTTTTTTATTTTGATGGTTTGTTGTGGCGCTGAAACCCTTATCTTAGAAAGTTATGGCTTCTAAAACACATATTTTTTATTATTATCTTGAAGGTTTCTTTTATGTGTCTATATATATGTGTGTGTGTGTGTGTGTGTGTGTGTGTGTGTGTGTGTGTGTGTCTTTTGTTGGTTTAGTTTATAAATATATAATAATATATATTTAAGTTACTATGGTCAAGTAAGGAAAAATGAGAATGTAAGTGTAATTTCAAATTTAGTGGTGGAAAAGGACAAACCTTTTGGATTTTTTTGGTGGTGTTATTTGATGTAATTTAGGTGTTAGCGATATAATCTAGGTGTTAGTGAGTAGACATAATTCTACTTTTATTAAATTCATATAAATTATTTTATATGTGTTTTTGATGTTATTCTGAACAACATAGCATAATTTAGTTTTGCAACAATCTTGATGTTTTTGTATTGGAGCAATGTGTTAGATACCTTCAAATGTTTGGAGACTAAAACTAGGTTGTATTCAATCTAGAAAGATCTATCTCTTATTGAAATTAGAACGTCTTGGGGGGTGTTTAGAGAATGATGGAGTCAAAATATGAATTACAATATATCTATTTTCGTCATCTCAAGAGAGAACACAATCAAGAAGCAGACATATCATCCAAGAGGGCATCAAACTGACAGTCAACCTCCCTATTGGTTATTGGATACAGGGAAGGTGAAGGACTATCTAAGGTTTCTTCTTTACAAGATGGAACCTCTCTCACTCTATTCATTGATGGGACCTGCAACTATCCCATCATGTAATTTTTTCCTTGTTAGCTCCTAACATAGAGGGTTAATGCATTTGTGGTTTCCCATGCTGTATATCGAAGTTATCATCAACACTATTTTCATTTATGGCTTATGGGCTATATGTCAACTCCTAGGTCATGACTCATTGTCTAAATAAGGAAAGAAATATACAAGGAGAGTAGATCTGAGATCTATGATCCAAAAATAGTGAGTATGTCATGGTACACACTGGAATTGTCTCTCCTAATATCCGAAGCCAGAGGAGGAAAACTTGAAATAGTAATATGTCTGAAAAAAATATAAGAACTAGAAGGTGAGCTATAATGGGTAGTGTGTTGACATCAGGAGTGGGGAGCCTATTGTTGTGATTTGGATACATACAAATGAGTGTTGGGATGGGGTTGAGACTAGCAACATCGATGGGGTTGGGAGGACATAGAGGCGGTCTATGGTCAGAAGCAGTGTCATCCTTTGTCGATCTCTTGAAGCCCCTAGAGGAGGGGAGCACTAGAAAGAAGGAAGTGATCTGTTGAGTGGAGGCCAATCCTGATTGCAAATGTTACTGGAGGAGGGAAAAAAGCAAATAGTAAACATGTTTTGTGGAAACTATGGCATGAACCTATCAATTCAGGAGCCTCACACACACAATTCTTGATCTAAAATCCCAATAATTACATCAAAAACATCAATTCCCTAAAGTTCACAATATTGGCATATATTTTATTGATTAAGGCCAACTGAGAAAGGATTGACAAAAGAAACATTAACAGGGTTTCGTAAGTGTGTTTTTTTTGGATGTTTATGTCATGGTTATCATGTTCAGCCCCACTTTTCCCCATATTTGGTCCCTCTTTTTGTCTAGAATTTCTTTAAACAACAAGAGTTGGACCGCTCCATACAAGTACAAGTACCAGAGTACAGTGTCCCTAGCCTTTTTAGAATTCATATGTATTTGTTTATTCTACTATCAGACAAATTTGTGATACAACCTAGTCTAGGACTTGTGTTGCAAAATCTTAAGGGAAGCAAAGGTTGAGTAGGATTTGTGTTAGTGGTACTCAATAATTTGGAAATTCAAGTGCTTGATGAAGACCAGGATTTTTATGTGTCTAATGCTCAGTAATATAGTTCTTATTTGGGGTTATATGTAGAGAAAAATCTAGAAGGTGTACAATAGGTAAGGTAAGCAAAGAAATCACATGTCATTTGTATATTGAGTGATTTTTGTTATTGTTGTATGGGTAGAATTAGAAAGAAGTATTTGTATCGAAGTCTTATGAGTTGGGGTTTTTATCAATGTTTTCTTAAAATTTGTGTGTGAGAACATAAAATTGAAGAAGTATAGAGATTTACCTTTACTATGTACCTAGGGGGTGTGGATAGAAAAGAATGGTGAACTATTTAATGGTAAGTTTAACGTCTCATGGTAGACTATGGCCCTCCTCACTCGAGGATCAAACCTCCCCAAGGCATGCTATATATCTTGTACCATCCATCGTGACTTGACGCCCTAGTGGGCATCAGTACTAATAAAATTGAGAAAAAAAGTTTAACCTCTCACAATTGATAGTAACACAAAGCCTAAGCATGATATAAAGCTTTAAACAAAATTCATTAGTGAAAGGAAAGAGAGTGGTGGTCCCATAAATTATTGAAAAATTTGTGCCATGGGCTTATCTAGATATGACAAACCAAGGGGAGCCTTTTGTGGGAGGCACAGGTGGTATTCTAAACTTTTTAAACTCACATTTTATAAAGTTAATGGCACAGATTGGGAGGGTAACAACAACAAAGCAAGTTGCTAGCTCTAAAATTGATTTTAGCTTAGGGGGTCGGAAAAAGAGTTCAGAAGATTCATTTGATGACTGACTTTATGCTTATTATTAATTTGATGAAGGGATTAGTACAGGTGCAATATATTATTCTCAATCCAATCTATTATTCATTTCTAATATTTAAATCTAGATTTAGAAGCTTTGGGCATGACTTTGTCAACATAGATTTGAGATAATGTCCTCGATTTGACAAAAAAAGCAATTTGTTTAGGTTAGCCAATCAAAACTTGGATTTCAATATTTTCCAAGGCATTCAATTTTGGGTCTAGGAATCAAAATATTTCATACTATATTTATGTCTCTACTCCTAAAAAATATCAAGGTTGAGAGCCAATGCAAGCAGTGTTTCCCAAAATATTTCCTTCATTTAACAAAAAAGTACATTCTCTATAAAGGGAATATTTGGTGTACATGTGTTGCATGGAAATCATTCTGGGGTTGTGTGCATTAATGATGGATCTCACTACACCACTATACCCATGCAAATGAATATTTGTCCCACATGTGCCATATGTTCCATTTGTGAAGATGGATGTATGCAACATCAAGAAAAAAATCTCCCAGTATTAGCCACATGACTTGGATAAAAGTAGACGAGTCAGAATGGGGAGCTGAATTCTCCCAAACACTCTATGATAGAGTGGGGAGAATAGTCCCTAGATGACTAAAAATGGGAATGTACCTTCTCCTGGTAACTCTGTGATGGAGTGGGTATATTAGTCCCATGTTAAGAGGGAAGGATGATTTTATAGTGACATTCTATTAGACACTTTGTGACTGAGAAGGGATATCTCTTGGAAACCCTGTGAATGGGTGGAGAGATCGATGCATTGTATCATACAATCTATGATGTTGTGGGGAGATCTCTCATACACCCTGTGAAGGGGTGGAGGGACCATTGCATTCTCCCAAACACTCTGTGATGGAGTGAGGATATCTCTAGAACACCCTGTGAAGGGGTGGATAGGACACAAGATTCTCTCAAACACTCTATGATATAGTGGGGATATCTCTTGGACACCTTGTGAAGGGGTGGAGAGGCCACTACATTTTCCTGAACACTTTGTGATGGAGTGAGAGATCTATCAAACATCCTGTGAAGGGATGGGGAGACCAACACATCCTCTTGGACACTATATGAGTTGGACACTATATGACTCAGTGGGGAGATTTCTTGGAAATCATGTGATGTGATGGAGAAATTTAGTGCATTCTCCTAGAGACTCTTAGACAGAGTGGGGAGATATCTAAGACACCCTGTGATGAGGTGGAGAGACTGGTGCATATAACTAGTGCATACTGGTGCATACTAGCGCATATTACATGTAGGCTCTCGAATGGAATGGATTGATATGATGTATGTGAACCCACCAATATACTGGATTGGGTTGTTGACTCATTGATATAATAATTTGAGTTGTTACATGTAGGTTCCCTAATGGACAGGGTTGCATTGGTGCATATTGACTCCTCGATGGACTGGGTTGAGTTGTTGACACTTCTCGATGGACTAGTGATACTATGTTGGAAGAACTTGGTTATGATATAGAGATGTTAGAGATAGTTTTGATTTAAAAATGATATCCATATGCGGTATTATAGTAGGATGATTCTTCCCTAGCTAAGAGGGATTGTTAATGTAGTAGCTATGTGAGGCATCCTTGCGAAGTCACCCTTGGAAAAGATAATAATAAACAATGATTATTATGGATAAAAGTCAAGCTAGACCGGATTAAGTGTGCAAGTTGGCCCCAGTTAAAGCGAACAAGAAAAAATAAAGTCAACTATAAATAACAAGGTGCATCACTCATTTTCACCTAACCAAGTTCACTCCACTCAAGGAAAAAGTTTGCTACCAGTTAGAAGAAGTATTTTCTGGGGTTCCCTATATTTGGAGGAGTTTCTCCGTTGTTCTTGGGGTTTACCAATCTTCTTCTATATGTGACTACTATATATTTGGATGTATGTTGTACTTTGGAATAAGATCTCTATCATAAGGTTGTTGTGTTTTATCCCTTGTGCTTTCCTAGGTCAAAATATTGTGTCTATTATTTCTATGCTTGGACGTTGTTCTTTTAGTGATCCTACTATATATTATACTACATATAATATTTGAAATATACTGCTACCCTTAAAAAATATCAGGTAAAACTTTATGGGGGGTCTTTACAACCCCTCCCCCGCCCCCAAAAGTCCAAGACTACTTTTTTTTGGGGGGGGGGGGATTTCCAACCACCCCCCCCCCCCCCCCCCCCCCAAAAAAAAAAGTCATGTTGGACTTTTGGGGGGTGGGGTTGGAAAGACCCCCAATGTTTCCAAGATAAACAATTTGGACAACCCTCACAAAATCGCCCAAGTGAAACCGTTACCATGCAAGCAAAGGTTGTCTCTAAAAAATATAGCATGGATCTATAAAAAACCAACTAGAATGACTAAGAGAATTGATCTACAATCAAGCATGACAGAAATATTTAACAAAGAAGACACAATCTCTTCAAAAAAATTCTTATAGCCAATAAAACAACAACCAAGACTCTATTTACAATGAGGGGTTCTCTGTCTTAAATAGACTTGAGAGAGACCAAATACCGAAACAACTTCAAAATGAGTGGTTGAGATTAAAATATACATGAGTGATAATCAATGGTGGAGATATTTAATTTTTATAATACATAGATGAAGTTGACCAAGCAATGGGGCACACTTTTTCCGAATAACAAAAAGGAAAATTTGCAATTTGCAATTCAAGGAGTACTTGGTTTGAATACTAGAGATAAACTAGTGACAAGGACACTTCAACAACGCACCAATTCAAAAGGAATCATATAATATGAATTGGATGAATGAGATTCAAAACCAAGTCACACACTCCAAATATGAGACATAGACAAAACATCAAGTCCATCATGCACACAAGTAAAAGTGGGGAAGACTCTTCAATCTCATAGGTCCAAGTCAGAAGTCAAGGATACAACCAAAACCAAAGCAACTGGATGGATGGAGGAAGTGAAATATGGTACTATATAGATAAAGGATAGGATCAAGTTTGTGTTCGAATAATCAAACCCATAGTTACCCATATTTGAAATTAATTAATCAATTTTGTATTATTCCTAAATTCCTAGATTCCTTACTATGCTAGCTGGCATCCACTTGCACCTAGAAGTCAACAAATGCAAAAAATGGCTTGAGGAGCACTTTGGAAACATCCTGGAATCATTTTTGGAATCTCTGCTGTAATTCCAAAATAGCAAAAGCACACTTCTTCTTTTTCTGAAAGCTAACTTGCTTTACAACATTTTTAAGGAAGAAAGGAAAATCTAGTCTACGAGTAACTGCCTTGTTTTTTTCCTCCACCATCCTCCTTCATTTTATCCATATAAAATCATGGGTTCGATATATTTCCATCATGTATTATCTGGCATATATGATTCAACCAATTCGTGAGCATCTTGACAGATTAGGAAAGTGATTTATACACCTATGGGGGTTTTCACTAGTTTTACACTAGTACAAAATGAGGAATTAGCTACTAGGTGACTAAAAACTCTAGTCGCCAAGTGTTTTTAAAGTGATTTACTAGTAAATATGAGCAATTTTGATTGAATCAACTATAAACGACTAAAATTAACGACTAATTTAGTCACCGGTTAACAAATATGACTAGATAATAAGTGACAGAGTTAAAAATGACTAACATAAATGACTAATTTAGTCACGGCATAAAAAATGACTAGCTAGAAGAATATGAATTAGTCATTTTTAATTGTGTCATCGAAAATTGCAAATTTGACAATGTAGTGTAAATTTTGTAAACTTTCTACCTTCTATTAGTAATATTAGTTCCATGCACCTCGATCTTCATAGATCCAACAAAGCAATTGCACGAAAGATACATCTTAGCAATGAGAGAGTTCCCAGAGCATCTCCAAAATTAAGAAAGATACACTAAAAAATCCTAATAAGGGGTGGACTGATCAAAACGGTAGAACCTAGACAATGTAGTAGAGACAAAATCTATAAGAATTAGGAGCACCTTAATGTATCAGGGGAAGCCAATAGAGTCACAAGTGGAAAAATCCTAGACAATGTCCAAAGTAGAGAATCTTGAGTGGCTAACATATTCCTTGAGATCTTTGTTAGTAACTTATACCAACTACTCAATGACATGCTATCATGAATTTGGTCCTTCCCTTTACAAAGTAAAATGGACTTCATGACATCCTTCAATTGGACTTAGTATCTAGGTGCGTGTATATGTTTTCCATGTCAATGAGTTGTTCCAATTTTAGTAGTTGGAGAAAACTCTGTTGGAAACACAGTATGTTCCATATAACCCTTTCCCAACATTTTCAATCTACTAACATAAATTATTCTCTTGCTCATTCTCCACCATATTATAAGCGTCATAGACCTGGGCGTCTGTATGGATCCCTAAATTTTCCAATTATAGGGTAAAATAATCGGTCTCAATCAACTCACCAACCTCCATCTGTTACTTCTCTAGTTTAACCAATGTTGATTGTAGTTCCTCACTCTTAGTACTAGATATGATAGTAATCCCCTTCAATACTGGTGAATGGAGTATATATGCAACTAGAACTTGCTACATGGCCTTTTCTAATGAGTTTTGTAAGGAAGGACATAACATAGGATAATGCCATTATTGGGATGTTATCCCTTAATAATGCAAAATATATAACCATTGAATATGACTACGGTAGTTATATAGGAGGTATACCTAAAAGACATGGGAGCAACATAGATCTTGTTTATAGGGGGGGTTTCTATGGATATTATTTGTTTTTAACATATGAGCAGTTAAAAACCTCTATCTCTATTAGCTTGAGAAATTAAATTTATTTTTTAATCTCATATTACTTCCCCTACCATAAATTGGATTGTGTTTCTTACTTGGGAGAAGAGGTGGTCAAAGTAGAGCCTTAGCCATTTCTTAACCCTAATTGGGCTAGCTGAATAATGTTTTAAGGTACCAAAGGTTGCACTAAGATGTAAGAGAGAGGGTCCTAAAATATAGCCAATCATATTTTACTATGATGTAATAGACTTGTTTTAGGTGGTTTACTTAGTTTCTTCTATTTGACTCTTCTTACTTCTATACATTTCATAAGAGCATGTCCCCTGCATTATTTTTAAAGTTTGTTACTTAATCCTACAAGGAATTCTTAAAAAAACTTTCATAGAGACACATTTAGCAATCCCTTTAAATATAAAAGCCAACAAAAAGCCCTTTCATAGCCACACAATCCATTTAAATATAAAAGTCCCTTTAAATATAAAAATCAATATGGTTATATTATGCTTTAAATATTGAGTATTGTTAAAATTTATTTAACTATAATTAATTTCATTGGTATTAAAATGTATTTAGATATAATTGAAACCTTTATATACCATTGAGTTATAATCATTTCTTACATTAGAATTGGGGTTGATTTTCATAGTTATTCATCCAAGTTAAAAACAAAAACATGGTTTTCAGTTTTAAATGCACCTTTCCAAGCGGTGTGTACTTCCAAAATGCATACTAATTTGCCAAGTGTGAGTACCTCCTAAATGCATACTAATTTTCCATATGTGAGAGAAAGTGATGTTTTAATTTTGGTAAAAAATTAATGACGTATTTTTTATGTTTAGCTATTTCTATAAGTCGCTGTTAATTGTTTCTTAATTTTTCTAGAGGTTGAACTTTAATGAAAGTGGTTTCTAAACCCCAATTTTAATTGCAAGTAATATGGATATGGTGGGTGTATATTGCATAATGTTAGAGGGTGTCATTTATGATTTGTGTTATATTTGGTAAATATTTTTATTAGATTTTTTTTAGTATATAATAAAAAATATCTTTTTATTGCTTAAATTTTTTAATAAAAAACTATTAATGAAAAAAATTTACACTAACTTTTTTTTTAATAAAACTTTATATTTTTTGAAAAATAAAAACCTATTAATGAAAAAGTTTTACACTAACTTTTTTTTTAATAAACCTTTATATGTTTTGAAAAATAAAAACCCAAAATGTAAAAAAACAAAAAATAGTCTGAATTTCCAACCCAAGGCGAGATGAAATTCCAACCCTGATCATCATCATGCCCTATTCCCATACCATTTGCAAGTCATATCAAGGGCCAAACCAGAAGCCAAATCAGGTTTTTCTTACTTTCGACAACTTGTTTAGACGACATTTGATATCGGGTCGTTCGGCTCGACATGTTTGATAAGAACAACTCTTGGATCAATACGACAATGTGCTTCCACCCATGAATTGGAAGTGATATCATGCATCCTCTTGAGCTTGTTGTTGTTCATATTTGACCAATAGGTAAATATTCTGTCCACAGCCCCCTCAAAGTTAAGTAGGGTTTCCTATCCAAGCCTGCTATTATTATTCAAAGGAATCGGTAAAGGCATGGGCATGGGTAGGAACATGAAGGGATAGAGACAATGCGCGCATCCATCCCAATGCTTATGGACAGACATGATATTTAAGGGGAAAATATCAATCCAAAAATGAGAAATCATTAAGGGGCAGTGTTGGTGAATCATACCGATATGACAGGTCAAGTCATGGAAGATAACCTAGACACGGCGGCAGGGGAACAAATTCCAGTAGAGAAGAGAGGCGATCGGATCATGGAGGATGAACATGGATCTGGAAGTTTGATGTTACATTTTATTAGCCATGCCTAACATATTATTCCATTCCATATCCAATTGGAGCTCGAATAGAAGATTTTGGGTGCAGATAAATAAAGTTCCCATCCAAGCAAGTTCACCAAGTAAAACCCCAAAATTTATACTATATGCATTATTGTGTTGAGAATATGAAAAAGGGTTTTGGCCATTTGCCACATATTCGATGGATCTATAGAGATATTTTTTTATGAGAAAAGTCACAGTAAATGTTTGATCACGAACTTGATACATACAATTAAATATTGAAAATCATAGTTAGAAGCATATATTTAAAATTCGTGGCTGATCTTTAGTGAAAATGAACTCAAAGGGAGTTTATGCATTGCAAGCATCTGTGTTTTTTAAAAGGAAGATCAATGTACATTGGGTGTGGTTGATGTACAATTGTATCACTATTGATATAATCAATATGTCATCACATGATTCGATTTAGTAACAGAGAGGAAACTAGTACTCCAGCTAGAGGTGAAACTAGTACTCCAACTAGCTAGAGGCAGCGTGGGTACTAAGAGGGTGCACACCATTGAGCAAAAGAGGGTGCACACCATTGGGAAAGAAGATTGACATTACAACATTGTTTTATTGTTGTTATCTACTTGCAAAGGGACACAAACATAGTTGGGTGTACTCATTTCAAAGCCACACATTACCATCTCACTCTCAAAGTCAAATAATGACCACTAAAGGAGACTATTTACTGACTGAAGGTGCTATATATTTTTCCCTTGTACAGGTCAGATGTTTAATATCCCTTGGATAGGTTAGATGTTTATGTAATATTCAGATCTAGTTTCCTGAGTATTGAACTCTGTTTTAAGTATGGTATTTAAATATTTTTTTCATATAAATTTGTCGTATTTATCTTTTGAATCAATACCAAATATTTGTATTATGAGCATATTATATTGTAAGGGCCCATTGCAGTAAGCTTAAAATCAAACCTTGTATATCTGGAAACCTACATCCATTTTTCAACAGTGCTCACAAGTGTTTGTCGATCCTAAGAGTTGATACACTCGATGTTTGTACTTCATGTAGTCAATGTGATCAGGTGGCGATGCTGTTAATTAATCCAAGTATGAGTAAAGAGTTGATGCCGATTCTCATTATGCTACTCCATGTAGTCGATCCCAGAGTTGATATAGGAGTCGATGCCTTCTTATGCAAGGAAATATTCATTAGAATATTTTTATTGAGGGCGATTCTTACAAACCTTGGTGCCATGAGTTTTATCTCTGGGTGCCTATTTCAAATCGGGAACTTGCCTTTATACGTTACATATTATTTATACCGGTAACTTTTCTTACCATTTTTTATTGTTCAACCTCTTTCCTTATATATTAATTTCTTTGAGAAGGAGATAATCAGTCAGTTAATATAGGTCCCATTTTGCCTTGTTTCCTAGTTTCGCTTTCAAATGACATTCCTTGACAGGTAGATTCAAAAGGTAGGGCAGCCAAGAGCCAGTTGGTTCACGATAGAAAGGAAGTTATGCTATGAGGAATAGCCAGTATCTTTACCAATATGGTGCTAGTAGATTGATTGCTCGGAGTGAACCATTAAACTAGAGGAATTGGGGAGTACAATAGGAGGCGAGGGAGTACAGATGTTGAGGGAACTCATTGGGGCATGGTACATTACATGGCAGGAGTGAAAGAAACCTCCAATTAAATAGAATTAGAATATAGATTTGATATGTTTGGCTTACACCCAACTAGGAATGGGCTAGTAGATTATAATAATTGGCAGGGCAGTCTACCCCATACCAATTGGCTTTACCCAGTATACCATACTACTAGAAGACCAACCATTACAACAATTCTACCATACACATAGGATTACTACCTAC
>LPNX010465608.1:96036-113485 GCA_001517045.1 Pseudotsuga menziesii | reverse complement strand
TATATATATATATATAAATGAAAAAAAAAACTATTTTCCAAATAAAATAATAAAAATAAAATATATATATATATGAAGAAACAGAAAAAAAAATATTTTCATGGGAAGCTCGACCCAACTAGTTTACCAAACATCTCAACCCAATGTCTATGGCAACGACATTCACGGCCGATGGCCGATTTTCCTTAACCACCATCCAACAATTCTGATTACTGCTCAACCTGCTAGTTCTTGTCAAATAGCCTAACTGTTGGTGCCAAACATTGGAGGGTTTGGTGGGTTATGGATATGGATATTGGTCATACCCGTTGAGGAGATTGGGATCGATATTAACCATTGTTGATGGTTTACAATTTCTCTATTTAATTGCCATAGCTGCCATGGATAAAGCAGCATTGGAGAGAACCTGGAGACTTTTGAAGAGGCGGGCCACGAATTCTGCACCTCTGGCATCAACACCACCTCCTTTGCTTACAAAATCCCTAGTAAGTTTATTGATTTACTGTGAATTGATAAATTTTTAGTGAATTTTGGATAAAAACCCATGTGTTGTGCGGTCATAGCTGCGCCAATGTTTTTCCATGTTGCTCCTTTTGCACTAGCCCTCTTGTGGATTATGCCCGCAGCCTATCTATATTGAACGATACCCTACAGGTTCCCATTATATCGGATAACTGTAACCCAAGGGAATTTTCTACATGCCAGTTTTGTTAGCGTTTGCTATGTCGAATACCCTCTGCATGTGCCTGGTCTTAATGTTTCAGTGAAAATATTTCCCACTGTGGGCTTCTAGCTAATCCTCTGCCTCGAACACTGGAGCCATTTATTCATTTTCCACAATCTGTTGATGATGATCATTGCCTCATTTCAGCATTTATTTTAGCCCTTGTTTCAGTGTTTTAGCTTACAGTAGCGTGGAATGCCTTTGGGCATGGCAGTTTTTTGTCTTTTATTTTGTTCACAACCTTGAAAATGTTGTTTTACTAACCCTCACCGGTCGATGCCAGTGAGTTAAATCAATAAGAGAATTTTTCTGCTGTCATGACAGGATGGTAATTAGCTAAATTTCGCCTTCATTTATGGAGCAGTTGAAAATGGTCAGTATACACTTTGTTGTTTGTTTGATTATTATGAATTTTAGTTTCTGTAATAGATGTTTTTTTGAATGAATTATTACGAGGTCAATAAATTTATCTTGTTTCGACCGAAAGCTTTTGTAAATTTTCTGTGAATAAAATTCTTTCGTGGTTGTGATGATTATTTTTTCCTTATTCTATTGTGTGTGTGGGTATGGTGGGGTGAGATTTTGGGTTGGAACAATCTTTTGGTATGCCAGTCTTTTCTCTTCAATACAGCTAAATCAAACCTTTCAATAAACTGTTTGTGAGTAGCTATCACCGATTTCATCCATTTTGTAGTTTGAAAAAAAAAACATATATTCTTCAGGTTCATACAATTTAGAAAAACATACATACCCACAGCTAAAGATTAGCATGTATTTGTAACTAGTGTACCGTAGTCTTTTCCTTTCCTTGCCAATTAAGGATATGGATAGGGCTAAAGTTCCATTATTCATTGTACCACCTACTCTACACTATGGTTTCCTTGAAAAAAACAGTTGCTTCTGCTTCTTTTGATGCTTTCTAACTAATGATTGGCAATTGCTCTTCTAAATGACTTTTATGCTTTCTTGTTTGGTATAATTATTGTCATTGGATCCGGGAAAATTATTTCCAAATTAAGTATTTATTTGAATTTCCCTGAGCCTTTTTAAAATGGCCTCCACAAATTTTGATCATTTTTGAGAGAAATAAGTATTTTCTCAGTAGGCACATTTCTTTGAGTTAGATTCACTCTTTCTATGGTGTTAACTAATATCTTGAATTATTTGTCCAATTTTTACTGAGTTTTCTTCATGTACATCCTTGGATGGATGCCCATATCTCTCTATATGTGCACTAAGAATATGTGAAGCAACATAGATTAATTTGTCCATAAATTCATCTGCACAGTCAATCTGATTACTCTAATGGAATTCTTTAAATTTGACCAGCGCTGTCCATCATGAAGTTGTATGGTTCCATAAATTTTCCTGCGTAGTCAATCTGACTACTCCGATGAAAGTCTCTCAATTTGATAAGTGTTGTCCATATGCTATTATCATCATGGTGTAGTGGGTATCCATGTTTTAAAATTGGTAAACTTTTGTGGTAAAGTGGGAGCTGGGTTCAATTTAACAAATTGTGTTTGTTTGGTTCTGTTTCCATTTTAGAAAAATAGTTTCAACAATCCCCAAAGGTTATAATGGAAGTTTAGTGACTCGGGCGAAGTTCCATTATTCCTCATGCCAGCTCGCCGATCCTTTGGTTTTCCATGCCAAGCAGTGGCTTCTATTTCCTTAAGTACTTTCATATAATGACCCAGCTATTCTTTTCCATCATATTATTTCACTTTATTGGGCTGATCATTTGGGATAGTTCCTTGCACACCACTGGGCCTTGTTACTTTGGTTGTTCCTAAACCTTAATAAAATTAGAGAAATGTACTGTCAATTATTCTGTTCGGTCCCTTGGAGTCATTCGACTCTAAAATATGATCTTAAGTCTGATTTTGAGTCCAACCAATTCTTTGGAAACATCTTCCCTAGCCTATTGGCTTCAAACGCCATTTATATTGTTGATTTACTTTCCAAATCCATATTATATTCTTATGGTGTGTAGAGAATTGCATGTTGAATCAATTGGTCCATCATTCTTATTGCTTGGATCTCTTGGAGGTAGAACCTTCTCTATTAATGCATCAAACCCGTGTCAAGAGAAATAAGACACTAAACAATCAGTAAAGGGATAGGAAGACAGTTAAGAGCTAGGGATAACATGTTATGCTAGTTCATTTATTGACCATTTAAGCATGGTTATAGGAAGCATGGGGTAATCTATCTTTCCTATGTTAAGTCTTCACTATACATAATTATTATGCACATAATTATTATTGCACTTAAGTCTTCACTATACATAATTATAAGACAAGATGTCTAAAGATGAAATGTTCTAGTTTAGGTTCCTGCATACAGTGTACAAGTGCAATAATCCCTTTGAAGAGGATGCTCTGTCTTTGTGTAGTTGATGGGAATGAGCCTAAAGCTAGGTTAAAGGAACACTAAGGCTATCCACAAAATGATGGTGTTCACAAGAGTTGGCCAATAATCTATATTTTGATTCTTTGTTTTTAATCACTTTATAATTTCCACTGTTAGTGTAGAATTTCCAATAAGCACGTTAAGGTAAGAGATTGAGTTATTTATGATTGGGAATTTCATAGTGGGTGAAGGTCTGGATTGTGTATTAGATTAAGATATTGGTATGTTTATAATACTCTTCAAAGTGTTTTGGGCATTTCCATCATGGAGAAAATGTGCTTGAGGTTTCATGGAAAGAAATGTTTTTTGTTAATCGAAAGTGGGTAGTGATGGTCCCTACAGATGTTGTTTGCTTTTTTACATGATATCTAAATTTTGTTTAACTAGTTTTATGAACTTGCACGTGCTCATTAGAAACTATATATTTAGTTTCTGAAAGTTTGAAACTGTGAAATAGAACCGAATATAAACAGCTTATATTCCATTATGCCCCAGTCCCAAAGTTCTGAAAGGGAAAATGCAGCCATGAAACATTACTACCAAAGAATTATTTGCTATATTAAATTACATGCTGCTTTCATAAGTTCAACAAAACAACAAAAATCAATCATATAACAGAATGTCATGGTAAAACTAAATTGAAAACCAGACCCCATGAAGACCCTCCTCATCATAAACAACCTGAACATGGCAAGTTTATAGGAAGCAACGTATAATAATATCTTAGTGAAGTATATTAGAACCAAAAATATGAATTGCTTGAACTTAATTATGCTTCAATATCATGACTCACTTCTAAGGTTACTAAAAAGGAAGAAAGTAGGCAATGTGGCATTAATACCAATTATTTATTTGTTGCTATACTAAAACTGCACGTGATTTAAGTACGACAAAGCAGAAAAGGATAATCATAGAACATGATCCCATGACAAAAGTTGAATGTTAAATACAGTAAAAGAATAGAGAATAAAAACCTAAACTAAGTGGCCCACCTCTACAAAGGATCCACCCCTTATTTGATAAGATTTTAGACCTAATGAATCTTCTTGCACATAGGTAGAAGTTTCATCTTCAGGTCTCACAATATTCTCGTTGTACCAGCCTGCAGATCGACAACATACATGCCAATATGAATTGAATCATGCAAACACTTATATTTTTGAGCTTCACAATCCTCTCCAATGGGAAGAGTATCATGTTGAAAATCATCCAACAAGAATTTAGAAGAAGCCTTTTTACTGCCTTGTACACTCTCATGAAATTTTCTCAGTGTTTCCTTTCTTAACGCCTCTTTGTTCTCCTTTTCCTTTTGCATTCCCAAAGACTTTTTAGAATTTTCAATGCCATCTTTTTTACTCAATTGAACTGCAGCCTAGAGACTATCATGTATTTCAAGCACTCTTGCTCCATGAGTCCCAAGCTTCCAATAGCCATATGGACCAGCTTTTAAAAGAGTATTCAATGATAACAGAATAGGATCACCCATGGCTATAACAACACCTTCTTGTGATACTGCTTTAGAGGCTATTCCAGCAACTCTTTCAATTACATCCAAATTCTGTACCCGTTTTGTAGCAGCTAAACCAACTTCAAAATTGATGTCTATGGAACAATCACCATTTGACATTAGCAAGTAGGGAGTAGCATCATTTTGTCTCTCTTTTGTCATTGATGAAAGATTATGGATTGCTTTCCTTTGATGCCCTTCATTACCACCTTCAACTGCACCAGACTAAATAGCATGCAATGCATTATCACTATCCAATGCCTCCGCGGGCATGAGTTTTGCTTGAAAACTAGCTTCATGTGCAACCTTTGCTGCTGCTGCTACCACTTTTGCAACCGAAGCAGTTGCAGATGCAGCAGTAGCAGCAGATACAAGCTTTACTTCATAGTCAGAACTCACTCTGGAGTCTTCTTGAACAACTAACTGGCTCCAAATGAACTGACTATGCTTGACTGCGGTTGCTACTAAAAAAGGAAGCCTCTTCAAAATACAATCTAGCTTGCTCTATACAACTTGTTGTTTGATAAAAAAAACGACTCTGTGCCCTCCCTCTGCTCTTGGTATTGTCTGATAATAAGAAGGAGAAGGTACAAATGGCATACTTGAACTTGGGGTCAGGGAAGAATTTGATTTTCCACTGTCATGACTATTCTAGGAAACAACCAATGAACCCTGAGATAATACCACCTAAGACATAGGAAAAAGTATAGAGCCATTGGAGGTAGGCATTGTCAACCTTGCAAGAGTCAACCTACTAGTTTCATCAATCTCCTCTAATACATGGCTCTTCCTCCTCTTTCTAGGTCTCTGCTCAACACTCAACCGTATATCAATTCCCATGCCACCTTTTTGGGCTTCCATCTTATCATTAGTAACAACAAAAGAAATAGTAGTTACAATCATAGTATAAGAAACAGAAGGAACCAGAGCTGTAGTCATTTTATGAGGCACAAAAAGTGGTACTGAAATCCTATCATTAAGAGTTTCATGAATAGGTTTGGACACAACAAAGGGAGAAAATGACAATTCAGACTCAAATTTTTCTCGAGGAGTTACCCAGGGTAAAGATGGACTAAAAGAAGTCCAATAAGTTGTTTTTCCCATTACATACTTTCCAAGCTATGGGGTTAGAGAAATATGCCTTGATGGAGTGATTTGGGGAGAATCCAGGTAAAGGTTCCTTGCAACACTGGTTAATTGAACTCCCTCGTGAATGGGAGTTGGCATATTCCATATAGGAGATGGAGAACTAAATGGATATGGTAAACTCATAATGGCTGATGGATTGTTCATGTGCCCAACCCTCCTCATATTAGGAGAAATTTCCAATCTAATCCTTGAAGAATTACTTTTTACAGCTACTAAATCAACTGACCTCGTGCCCATAACTCTTGCATCAGACAAACTTGGAGCAGGACTCACAGTTCGCATACCACCTTCAAACATGGTGCTAGATAAAACTGATGATATATTCAATCATGAAGTTTTGGGAGTGTGTGCCTCACAAGCATTACTACATATATTCGCTTGTATTTTTGCTGCAACCAAACGCCAAGATTGTTCCCACAAATTCTCCATGTGATTGGATGAAACACTGCCACCAGAAGTTGCTAGAAAACCACATTGGGGACCTTATCATATTGCTTGGACCATGCATGCTTGGAAATCATAAGTTCTATGAAGAGATTCTTCATAACAAATACATTTCAATAAGAAAAGTAGGTAGAATTGGGAATGATAACAAACATCTGGGTAGAAAATATATACCAAGAATATCGCCAAAATCTGTTGTCATCATAGATTCTTCTAGCAGCGATCCCTGACTGAGGAAAGAAATTCATTATAACATTAGCATTGATCTCTCTGAAGAGCATCAGCCATTATTACAGTCGTCATTAATATTATCATCAAATACTATCTATTATTATTGTTCATATATGCTATGTTGCTAACTAATTCATGTCAAAACAAGGTCAGAGCTCAAATGTCCTCCATAAGTTGTGAACCTTCAAGGTCCAAGTAAAGCAGCTTTTATTTAAACCATAGGCGATGCCTATTGGACTTCAAGCATAATTAGTCATATAAAAACATGCTCAGACAATCAGCATCACCAGCTACAAAAACATATATCAATTAAAAGTGTCACAAAGGTTGAGAAGACTTAAAGAAATTAAAAATAACTCACATAAGAGATCCATACACAAGAATCTGTGCACGCAATTTGAGTTGTTGTGAATCAGTGAAAGGTTGTTGAATTGAGGTTGATACCGGTACTGCTGTGGTATTCAAATCTGATAAAGTCCTTGCTGAAACATTACTTAACGATGGGAAATGTTTGTTAATATCAGGAAGACATGTACTTGATGGCAAAGTGATGCTAAGTGATCGATTTTTTGAGATCATTGGTGTAGCTTTCCCATCCACTGGAATACAGAAACCCATTTCTGGTCTTTCATCGAAGCTCCGGTCCAGTGCATTCAAAGATATGACAAGGTGTCTTTTCTGTCCAACTAAGCCACTTTCTCATTCTTTTCACATTCCTCTACCATTGGACCATTCTTGTCAATATCTCCATTCTCTACTGCCATGCTCATTTTGGGTATTTGCACAGCTTGTCTACAAGCAGTAAACATACTTTCCTGCACATTCAATGTCAATTCATTAGACTGTTGTATAAAACATGGCTTCTAACCTACGGTGATTTGTTGAGTGCCCACTAAAAGAATAACGAGCAATGCTTTCCCTCTTTATACTTTCAGACTTGATAGCGAAACTAAAGACATTGCAGAACAAAAATTCATTTCCAAGTTCCAACACAGTTTTACTATCCTCCGGCATTAGCTATCCAGTGATCAAATTTTCAGAATTCTGACTGCTCACCTTGTGGGAAGGTAAGGATTCTAATGAAGTAGAATTATTTTCAATCTCCAAGTTGTTCATGGCACCACTTTCATTCAAGCTGGTAATGACAGATTTGTCAAATTGAAATTTCTCTGATTCTATCAATAATGAAACATTCAAATCCTCAACATTTTGGAGGGTAACAAAATCAGTGCCAAGTGATTTCACAATTTGTGATCCACTATTATGATAGTATATGGCATGATCACATGACTTTTCATCTTGTAGGTTGGCAAGAGGAAAAATCTACAATGTCTGCACTATTGCCTCTTCACAACCTGGGGAATTGGAATTACATGATATATAGAATGAACTTCCAACAAACAAATTATTTTCAAGTGATGCTTTTTGTTCATGTGGAGAAGCATGACCATATTCTTGCACTTCATATCCTTGTATTGCAGATAATGGTTTTCTGTGTGTGCAATTATCTTTACTTGGCTCAGTAATATCTTTATTGTGTAACATAGTATCCACTTAAGTTGTCCCGGGAGAAACAAATGTAGTAGGAACACCAACATGTAGACTTGATATACGCTCTAGTTCTCAAACTTTAGAAGCCATAAATCCACTTGTTCCACTTTCCATAAAATTTATCTCAGCCTTCTCCATGGAAGAAGTCGATTTCTCGTAATATGTATGTGCCATAATTTCACTTGTCTTTGGTGCCAACAAAGATGATAAAGGAGCCGAATCTTTTTCTCTCTGAATCAAGCTTGCTGACATCTCTCTAAAACTTACCTAAGCATCTCCTAGAGTTTTTATTTTCTTAACATACTCATTATTGTTCTCCATTTCCACATCTATGACTAGAAACTCCAATTCCTTCACATTTTTATATCTAGATCCCGACTCTTTCAATTGTACATTATTTTCGTCATGGTTGTTATCTTGAACTTTGGTTAGAGATTTTCCTTCGGTAAGAACATCTGCAGTTTGAGACTTTTCTAGAATCCGTAGAGAATTGGATACTGTCTGTTCATTGTCATGGCTTGGCAATTGCACTTCATCCAGATGATTTTCCTCGAAACCCTCAAAATCCTGATTATGAGGATTCTCACTAAGATCAACAAAGGGTGCTGAAACCTCTTGCATTTCAACCAATGTGATGTTTGCTTCAGTTGACTCCATAGCATGCTTCTATGGAATAGATTGCCTACCTTCATGTTACATAGAGAAATTCCTATGGCTTGGGGTACCACAACAGAAAGCTTGACTCTAGAAATCAATCCTTTCCTATATGCAATAGAAACCAAATATCTAACACTAAAGGATTTCGATTCGTACCTTATTCCGGACGGTTGATGTATATCCCCGTTGATCTTTCCAACTCCAGCTTGAATTGATAAATTTCTTCCTCAACATTCAATAAACAAGACAGGCATGCTATATATAATCATGTTAGATCTACTCTAGAATATATAATCAATAACATATAAGCATTTGAAATCATCCATGGATCAAATATTCATTCAATTACACATCATTGGACATGAAAAGATATTTCTATTAATATAAAACAGAGATTACAATAGAGACAACCTCTGTCGGTACATCTGTGAATCGGAGAAACTGAGTCCCCCACTTGGGCCTCCACCACTTCAATCCTCCATCTCTTGATAGCAAGCTCACAAGCAAAAGGCAATCTTGGGAAGAACACAAAAGTGCTCCAAGGGACAAAGGGATGCAGACTCAAGTATAAGCTTTGGAAACAATGGACTAAAGTTTTCTTGCTCTCAATTCGTCATGCCTTCAATGTATCCAAAGGGTTCCTTATATAGCTCTTCAATGGGGTAATGAAAGGTCGAATCTGAGTGATCCCAAGGCATATGGAAGGCCAAGAGACAAGTGAGTCAGATCCACATCAAGGAAAACTCCAAAATAATTTGGCCTTTTGCACACATCCCAATGTACATGGTTTTAGGGGTCAAACCCGCGTATATACGCGATAAAGGGTTTAAAAGTTGTTCATGACAATTTTTGCATGTTTTTAGGGATGATATTGGAAACATTAAAAGTACAAAAATGGTCCATGGGGTCTAAGGAGTCTGCAAAGGGACAGGGAAGGCCATAAAAATGTGATTCACCATGTGTGGTAAAATCAGCTATAATAGATTCCCCCTAATGTGTGAGGTTAGAGGGGTCATACGATGGCCGAAATACATTATAAGTCCATCCCAGAAGTGAAGTAATGAATAAACCAGTGGAAGAACCAACCATCCAATCAGCACTATACAATGATACAACTCTGCACATAACTGCAAATAGATATAGCAGTCCCAGATACATAAGAGTACAATGGCCATGAATAGGCATGATACAATATAACATATGTGGTCATCGCCATGTACAATATAAATAGATCAGAATCTCCATGATGAAGATATGCAAAGGATCATGATCTCCATGAATACTGGAGATATATAATGGATCAAGATCTCCATAATGGCTGGAAATGTCTGACATATACTGGAATCAAGTCACGAGATCTAAAATCTCATGAACACTGGCACGATCAAGGAGGTAGCATATAAGAGATGCCACCAATCTAGAAGGTCTTCTACACAAACCGCTATGACTACATGTCCTACTATGTGAATAGAGGTGTTGAGGTCGAACGTAGTAGTCCATCGTCTGATTACTGGTCATTGATGTATACTGTTAACAGATGCAAGATCACCTAACAATAATGAAAATGGGAATCAAGGTACTAGAGTGCAAACTAACAAGTGTGAATAATTGTGTTGAGGTCGAACACTTGAGAGAATCCATCGATCAAGGGCCATTGATGTATTCCCAAAAACTGTCGATGGTGAGAGAACCTGCCACTGATGACTGCAAGTCTCAAGGTACTCAAACATGACTCTAGATTCCTATCCCAGAATAAATGATCTAAATTCGATGGGATGAAATCCGTTGGAAGGAGGGCATTAAGGCATCCCCCATCATCCAACACGAGGTACTCAGCAAAGATGTATAATGTGGAAGGACTCGATCATAAGGTGCACGAACCTGTAATTGTACCGGGAATGACCGACATGCAAAATCAAGATAACCGAAAAATGACCAACTCAAGGTTCAACTACCTTCGAACAAGAGCATAAAGGATAATGGTGACTGAATGTAGGAAGCATAGACTCAATATGCAAAACTGGGACATCTCTGCGACACAAGAGGCATCGACAGAGGTTCCATAGGGACTGGAAGCTTAACCAGTTGGTGGAGATAAACTCAAATAAATGATTACAGCTCCTAAATTCAAACTATTAACCCAACCAATGGATGTGATATACAGTGCTCTATTCGAAGGTGACATGACTCGACTGTTGCCAAAGATAACATCTTTTCTTGTCCGGCTTTTTGGTTTTTAATTTTTTTTGGACTTTTTCAAATATTTGAAAAGCTTGAAAAAGAATAAAATCACTTTAAAGTTACAGACTAGAAGGAGATGAGTGTCAAATGGGAAAACAAACTAGTTCCAAGTAGCGAAACATACCTATGCTCAATGCAAGGACACATGTGTAGGATAGCAACACTCAGGGGAAAGTCCCCTCCCGGTATAAATAGCTAGTAAGCCTGATTTTTGACCAATTCGAATAGCATCCTTATGGTTTTGAATATATTATGTAATTATATATTTGGATAGCCTATTAATTGATGATTTTGGATGATGTACAGTTATTTAATACAAGATTTTGTTATGCTCCAATTTTAGTCTCCTTTTTTGTGAATTTTTCATGTTTGATTAGCAATTTTGTGAGTGTAATTGTTCTACTGCTTGGGTTCAATTTCCACATGGTATTAGAGCCTTTTTATATCAATTTATCTCCTTCCATATTTCTATTTCAGGTTCAACATCACTATTTGGGAGCACATTCTGCTGACTGGAGGGCACAGTTGCTGAGATATGGCCCAATATCAAAGGATCATCTTGACTCCATTCAATTTCTTCGAATGGAAAGATGAGATGAAGATATTGTTGAGAGATAAAGGTATCTATAAGGTTTCCATGGAAACTCATTCAGATCCCAATGCAGTTGTAGATAAAATTAAATGGCACATCAGGAGGGATAAGGCCTATGATCTCTTGTGTTTGAGCATTTCAAGAGGCCTCCTCTTTCATCTTAATGCATTGGCATCACCTAATGAGTTTTGGTAGAATATTGAAGAGATTTTTGGAAAGATAGATGAGATGAGAGGACATCAACTTGAGAATGAATTGATCTCCTTGAGTCCTAGCAACTTCAAATCATTGCAACTCTACTTTTCCAAGTTTAAGGCCCTAGTTCTGCAGTTAAAACAACGTGGAATCGAAAAGAAGGATGAGCAACTAGGCTTGCACATACTCTCAAAGCTTGGTCCTGGCTATCCAGTGTTTGTTTTGAACTTCCATGCCACCAAGTTGACATCACGAGCCTAGAAGATGCCTAAGCTTGCTAAGTTCATGGAATCCCTCACCGAGGAGCAAGATAGATTGGTAATGATGGGCACCATCAAACCTTCCAAATACCAAGCTTTGGTTGCTGGAGATTTGAGGGTGGATTCAAAAGGAAAGAATAAATCCAAAAATACACTCGAGAAAAAGAGATACAAGTCAAAGTCTCAAGAGGATCCCTCAGGCTCCAAGAAGTACTTCTAGAAGAAGAAGAACAAAGGAGAAATGAGCAAGTGTGCATACTGCAGTAAGGGATATCATCCTGAGAGCTCTTGTATGAAAAAGAAAATTGACATGTTGACCCAACTCCTGGAGAATAACAACATCTCCCTTCCTGATTGCACAAGAAAGAAGGAAGGAGGAATAAATTTAGAAGACAAGGAGAGATTACATGCCTTGGTTGATATCACCTCAAGCTCACCTAGCTTCATCATTGATTCTCGAGATTCCAGGCATATTGTTTTGACAAGGGATACTTTCTCCTCTCTTGACAATTCGAAAGGTCCAAAAATTGTTTTGGGAGATGAATCTATTACTGATATTTTGGGGAAGGGTAGGATTGATCTTGACCATGGTTCCTTCAATGATGTGTTGTATGTCCTAGGTCTAGCTACTAACCTATTGTTAGTGTATCATATGACCCACACTTGGTCTCCAAATAAAGTCATATTCTCCCCCAATGAAGTTCAAAACTCAGATATTTCGAATGGTAAAGTCATAGCAAAAGGTGTTGTGGATCACAGATCAAAGGTATACAAGTTTTCCCATTTCCTATCCTTCTCAAACCCCTTTTCTCTTCTCACTCATGCTAATGAAGCAAGCAAGATTTGGCATGAGAGATTTGGACATATTAACTACAAGTATATTTCATATTTTAGTGACAAATATATGGTCATAGGGTTACCAAAGATCAATTTTTCTAAGGGAGTCTGCCAAGGTTGCATCCTAGGAAAACACCCAGAGCACAAGTATGAGAGAGCTAGTCATGAGAGACCCTTTGCTCCCCTTGAGTTAATCCACAGTGAAATCGCTGGTCCATTCCCTCATATGTCCATGATTCAAGACAAATATGCACTTACCTTCATATATGGCTTTTCCAGGTATTGTTAAGTCTACTTCCTAAAGCACAAGTTTGAAGTTTTTGACCTCTTCAAGGTCTTTCGAGCCTTGGTTGAGAACCAGTCTGGGAGGAAACTCAAGATACTCATATATGATAATGGTGGAGAGTATATCAAGTATGCATTCATCCATTATTGTGAATATGTAGGTATCCATATGCAGCATTGTATTCCTCACATGCCACAACAAAATGGTGTTGCTGAGAGGAAGAACATATCACTCAAGGAGATGGCAACTTGCATGATGGAGGATAAACAATTGTCACCAAATATTTGGGCCGAGGCTATAAAATTTGATTCCTATATCCATAAAAGGGCACCACATAATCAATTTGATGGAATCACTCCTTTCAAATCTTGGAGTGGGCACAAGCCAGATGTGACCCATTTCAGTATTTTTGGCTCAAAGGATTGGGCTAGAATTCCAACTGAAAAGAGGAAGGATTTGCAACCCAAAAAATAAGAGTGCCTATTTGTTGGGTATTTTGAATATTCAAAAGGGTACAAGCTGATCAACTTGAGCACTAAAAAATATTTCATTGAAATAAGTGTTCAATTTGAATAGGATCCTTTAGCAACAATTGAAGTTGGAGAGTCCTCTTCATCACCACAACCACTGATTGTAAGTGAAGAGACTAATGAGTTTTCTGATTCTGATATGTCTGATAATTATGATTTAATTTCATATCCTAAAATACCTACAATACCAAAATGGGAAGTGAGGACCATTCATACAGATGGGGAACTAGTTGGGAATCCTAGTAACACTAGGAGGACTATATCTCAATTTGAGAGTGCCCTTTGTGTGAAATATCCACTCTTTTATGAGAATTGTTATCTGATGGTTGAATATGATCCTAATACATATGAATATGATTAATGTGATCCAATATCTCAAACTTCCATGAAGTAATAATACAACTCGCTCCAGAATAACAACACATAAGAACTAGTTGATCTCCCCCAGGGAGAAAGCTAGTAAAGTGTAAGTGGGTTTGTAAAAATAAATTTGTGGCTGATGGTTCAAATTTGAAATATAAGGAAATATTGGTAGCTAATGGATACTCACAATTTGAATTTATTTATTACAATGAGACCTTTGCACCAGTGGTAAAGATGGACTCCATAAGGCTAGCTTTGTCCATTATAACTTCAAGGAAATGGGAGGTACATCACATGGATGTGAAGCATGCCTTTATAAATGGAGATATGAATGAATATATTTATATGAATCAACCAAATTTTTTTGTATCTAATCCATCTTTAGTGTGCAGGTTAAATAAATCATTGTATGGGCTAAAGAAAGCCCCCAGGGCTTGGTATGCCAAGACTGATGGCTTTTTTCTATCACATAATTTTGTTTGATGAAAATATGATCCAAATGTATATTTGAAGCTAATACATTTTTATTTAATGATTATTTTTTTATATGTGTATTACCTATTGATAATAGGAAGTTCAAAGAAAGAGATTGCCTCGTTGAAGGATGCAATGAACCATGCCTTTTCTATGAAAGATTTGGGATTGTTGATCCAATTCTTAGGTCTTGAAATTGCTCAATCCCAACATGGAATCAAATTTAATCAATCCAATTATGCTTCAAATATGCTCAACAAGTTCAACATGAAATATTGCAAGCCAAGCAAGACTTCATTCCTTTGTGGAGTTGAGCTTGAGGAAGCATGATCTTCTTCTTTAGTAAATAATACACTGTATAGGAATTTGATTGGGTATTTTATTTATATTACACATAATCAACCTGAATTATGTTATGCAGTTAGTGTGGCTTCAAGAAACATTGAATGGACTCATGATATCCATTGGAGAGCAGCCAAGGGGATCCTAAACTTTTTTCATGGAACAAGAACTCATGGGATTTTCTATAAATCAAAATATGACTTAGAGCTAGTTGGATTTACTGACACTGATTGGGAAGTTGACACCATAGATCGAAAGTATACTTCAGGATATGTGTTCATGCTTGCAGATGAACAAATCATCTGGTCAATTAAGAAGTAGAGTGTCATAGCACTCTCATCTACAGAGGCAGAGTATAGAGGAGCTGTGAATGTAGCTACTCAATATTTGTTGTTGTAGGGGATACTTGGAGAATGTGGTATCGAATCAGAGACTTCCACTGACATCTATTGTGACAATCAAAGCACCATTCAAATATCCACTGATCCATTTCAAATACAACGAAACAAGCACATTAAGATCCATATGCACTACATGAGGGATCTTGTGTATGATGGTACCATTTCTCTACTCTACTGCGCATCTTCAGAGAAAGGAGCAAACATCTTCACTAAGGTGTTTTATGAGAATACATTTAGTAATATCAATCACTACTGGGGATTGTTGATCATGTTGTGAAGAATGATTGATAACAATATTTCCAAAAACAAATTTTGTCCATCTTTAAGGGAGGATTTTCCCACTGGGTTTTTTCCTCTTTCCTTGGTTGTATGGACAAACAATATGTAAAGGGTGACTAAGCCTTGTTTCCAGGCCCTATATTTTTCTGATATTTACTCATAAATTTAGGATTAAGGGGGGTTTTTAGAATAATCAAACCCATAGCTACCCATATTTGACAATAATTAATCATTTTTGTCATATTCCTAAATTCCTAGATTCCTTACTATGCTAGTTGGCATCCACTTGCACCTAGAAGTCAACAAATGCCAAAAATAGATTAAGGAGTGATTTGGAAACATCCTGGAATCATTTTTGGAAACTTTGTTGTAATTCCAGAATAGTAAAAGCACATTTCTTCTTTTTTCTAAAAGATGCCTTGCTTTACAACAATTTTAAGGCAAAAAGGAAAAACTAGTCTAGGAATAACTTCCTTGTTTTTTTCCTTCACAATACTCCTTCATTTTCTCCATACAAAAGCATGTATCTAATCACTTTTCATCACTTATCATCTAACATATCTAATTCATCCAATTCATGAGCATCTTAACAGATTAGGAAAGTGATTTATGCACCTATTGGGGTTTTGACTAGTTTTAGTAAGCCTTCTTTTTGACCAATTCAAATAGAATCCTTATGCTTTCAAATATCTGATGTAATTATATATTTGGATAGACTATTACTTGATGAGGTCAGATTATGTACACTTATTCAATACAAGATTATGTTATGCACCAATTTCAGTCTCCCTTTTTGTGAATTTTGCATGTTTGATTAGCGATTTTGTGAGTGTAATTGTTCTACTGCTTGGGTTCAATTTTCACAGTTTGTATAGGGTATGAAATAACAATGAACACATAATAAATACTTGCAATCAATAAAACTCAACTACTCATTATGACAAGTCAACCATAAATACCATAACAACATAGGATCACCACCATTAGTTACTAAATTCCAAGTCAAAGCTACTAATATAGATAAAAGATACAAATTGTTAGGTATAACTCCCGATTCAATGTATTACATAGCCAAATGCAAATATTTATACATTACAATGTGGCGGTTGAGAACCAGCCGTTTCATCTTCCTATGCATCTATTCATATTCCTATTTATTATTTATTTACAATAATCCCTAACGGATTATATTCTAACAATCCCCCTCTTAATCCGAAGGGGTGTTCGTAAGTCCGAGCATGTTTCTGAATCTTTCAAACTTTTCTCATCTAAGCTCTTTGGTGAAGATGTCTGCAACTTGATCATTTGTGGAACAATGTCGAAGATGGACTGTCTTGGCCTCTACATGATGTCGAATCAAATGATACTTTGTGTTGTTGTGTTTGGTTCGATCATGGAATCTAGGATTCTTAGCCAGCTTGATTGCAGAAGTATTTTCGACCAACAATGGAGTGGAGTTCTCTTGTTTTTCTTGCAAATCTTCAAGTATCTTCCTGAGCCATACTATTTCTTTCGTTGCTTCAGCTGCAGCCACATATTCTGCTTCTGTTGTTGAATCTGCTGGAACTGACTGTTTGCGTGATCTCCATGAAACAACTGCTGATCCAAGAATCATAATGTATCCAGAAGTTGATACTCCTGTCTCCTTATCGCCATCAAAGTCTGAGTCTGAGTACCCAATAAGTTTGGAGTCATCCACTTTAGAGTACTTGAGTCCAACGTCTTGAGTCCCCTTTAAGTATCTTAGAACCCTCTTTGCAGCTGACCAGTGTCCTTCACAAGGTTTATGCATGAACCTTGAAAGTGTGACAACAACATAAGAAATATCTGGTCTAGTTGTTGCAAGGTAGATAAGACTTCCTACAAGTTGTCGATACTTGGTCGCATCTTCAAATTCTTTTCCTTCGCTTGATGTGAGCTTCATTTTCTGTTCCATTGGAGTAGATATAGGATTGCAATCTGTCATGAAAC
>LPNX010465608.1:74393-95354 GCA_001517045.1 Pseudotsuga menziesii | reverse complement strand
AAATATGCTGCACATATTACTGCATCACCCCAAAACATTAGTTTTACATTCTTGAAAAACATCATTGAGCGAACCATATTCATTATGGTTCTATTCATTCTTTATGCTACATCGTTTTGTTGAGGATTGTAGGGAACAGTAGTCTGATGTGCAATTCCATGTTGACGAAGATAAGCTTCAAAAGCATTTGAAGTGTATTCTTTTCCATTATCAGTACAAAGTGTACCAATCTTTGATTGTGCTTGTTTTTCAATCAATGCATGAAAGTCTTTGAATTTTTCAAATGCTTCTGATTTTGTCTTTAAACAATATGTCCAGCACATTCTTGAGTGGTCATCAACAAATGTCATAAAATACTTGTTCCCATTTGCTGAAGGAGTTGGCATTGGGCCACATAAATCAGAATGTACTAGTTCTAATTTCCTACTTGCTCTGAAATTAGATTCATGGAATGGCAGCTTACTATGTTTCCCTAAAATACATGCATCACATTTATTCTTCTCTTTAGGAATGGTGGGCAAGCCAAATACACCATTCTTTCTCAACAAACGAAGACTGTTATAATTTAGATGACCAAATCTTGCATGCCACAATGAGCTAGATGACATATTACCTTCTCCATGCTGAGAGAGGTAGGCATAGTTCTGAAATCTTGCGGATGAACCCTTGAGCTTCAGCAACTTTCCATCTTCATATCTAGTCATGATGACTTGGTTGTCAGAGGCCTTTCTTATTTCAACGATTCCATTAAACATGTGGATGGAATGGCCTTGCTGTCGAATCTCCACCAAGGACAGCAGGCTCCTCTGCAACTCTGGAAGATAGAGAATGTTCTTCAACAAGAAATCAGGGAATCCAGGCATCTTCAGTCGAATGGTGCCCATTCCCTTTGGTTTAATAATTGACTTATCTACAAAGTACACTATGCCATCTATTGATTCATTCAGTTCTTCAAAACAGTCTTTTCTAAATGTCATGTGTGATGTTGCACCAGTATCAAGCAGCCAACAATCTTTATAAGATGAGAGAGAAGTCATTTCATTAAATCCAATATTACAATGTGCAACAATACAAGAATCAGAAGATTTACTAGCATTACTAGCATCTTGGTCATCTTTCTTCTGGTTGTGCTTGTCTTTGATGGAGTCCCATGAAGCCCAACACTGATCTGATGTGTTCCCAGTCTTTCCGCAGCGCTTGCACTGCAAATCTAATCTTTTGCTTCTGCCCCCTCTGCCTCTGAAATTTCTTCTTCCTCGTCCTCTCTTGCTGCAATCTCCCTTGGAAGGGTCTTTGGATTGGTCTTTTCCAGCTAGGGCATCACCAATACTAGATGCCAAAGAGTGCATCTTTACAACCGTTAGTGTAATTTACAATAATAAACTTGATATGACAAAGAGAAATAACCTTGCAGGTCTACAGTCTCTGCCAAGGTGAATACAATCTCAACTTCAGGTTTTAAAGTGATACAATGACAATATCACAGCTTCAATTCGCAGCAATTTCAGGGAGAAGAAATCAGTAGATACAAAATATATCAGTCATACATAGGATTCTTTATATCAGTCACTAGCAATATATCAGACTCATTATCACAATGCAATATATCAGTCTCAGTATTCAGTCTCTGAGATTGGTCTTCAAGTAGGTCTTCAACAGGCTGTAGCAACACAGGCTCCCTTGATACGTAGGCAGCTCCACAAGTTCAGCAGCATGTATACACCAACAATCACAAAAAATTTCTAGACTCCAAGCAGTATAGATACTCAACGCATATATACCATTCAGCATATATATATCAGTTAGCATGCATTATTCTCCAATATTTAGCATAATATCAGTCAGCATATCAAACACAATATATCAGACAACATGATATACAGGATACATTATTATTTAGCAGAAAAGAGCAGTCTTCAAGTCTTCAAGTCGCAGCACCAGGAACGCAGTATTATTTCTCAACGCATAGTTCAGTCAGGCAGTCTTCAATAGGTTTTCAGCAGTCTAATTCGGGGCAGGCAGCTTTTAGTTTTCAATTCTCCACGTACAATTCTCAGTCAGCTTTCAGGCAGCGTGAATCTCCATGCATAGACAGCCGGGTTGCGGCTAACAATCCAGTAAGTTGTATCTATGATTGAAATTCAATTTTTTGAACGCCACAGCTTAACATAGGCAGTTTTGTAATTTGATGCGTTGTGCAGTTAATTTGGTGGTGTGGTCTAAAATGATTTTGCAGACATTGCTTGCGATACACCATTTAATGAATGAATATCCTACCTGCAATCCATATACATCTAAGAACGACCGGGAAAATTTTCTGGTTCTTTCGCTTGGAACAGGCCAAAAAATAGCTGGCTACAAGGCTACCTTATGGGGATGGTTGAGCCAGGGCGGTAAAACACTTATAATTTATATGTTAATGCAATCGAGTACAGATATGCTGGACATTCAAGAAACCTTCTTTTTCAAAGCCATCAGCAAACATACCAACTATCTAAGAATCCAGGTCCTTTTCTTCCACACCATTTATATATATATATATCATTGATCTGCGTCTTTTACAGATGGGATATTAATAAGATCTTGTTTGAAGTTGAACACCGTTGATAATGGAAATTTCAATTCGCTGGTCTTCACACCAATTCGCTGGAGGTCGTGTACACCAATTGGCTGGTCTTTTCACGAGCTGGAGGAGTCACACAGCAGTCTTATACCACAACAACATAAACTTCAGATTCGGTCTTCACGCATATATAAACAGAAGGTCATTTCTCTTACAGCTCACAGCTTACATAGTCTCTACAAAGACAAAACAACAACACAATCCCACTCTTAACACCACGCAGCAGTACATGGAGAAGATATACTTAACACCACAGATATCAGCTCTTCCAGAGATATCAACGCAGTGTTCACGGTGATGGTGCATGGGTTCAATAATTAACAAAGAGGTTTCATCTTCTCCAGAAATCACAACCACAAATGGCTAGACGACTTCAATCTCCAGCACTCTCTCAAGAAATCGCAGCTCTGGATTTCAATTGCAAAGGATCTCTATGCAGAAAAAATTAGGGTTTCCAGTACAGCAAAGGGAGGTCGCTCACATTTGAAGGAATTGTAACGCAGACAATGCATGCGACTCGATTGGAAGACTGATGGAGTAGTCTGGCAATGGACTGGCAAGCAGAATGGGTAGACTGGCAACAGGCAGGAGTTATGGCAGGCAGGCAGCTAGGCTCTGATACCACTTGTTAGGTATAACTCCCGATTCAATGTATTACATAGCCAAATGCAAATATGTATACATTACAATGTGGCGGTTGAGAACCAGCCGTTTCATCTTCCTATGCATCTATTCATATTCCTATTTATTATTTATTTACAATAATCCCTAACGGATTATATTCTAACACAAATGATAACACCCAAATACATAATGTATACCTTCTCAATCATATACCTATATTTGAAATAATCATGAAGCACAACTTTGACTGTATGAGGGAAAAGGAAAGTATATCAACTGCTACTTTGCTAACATGCTCAGTGAACCATAACCCATCCAATATATCTCAGTGGGGCTATAAAAGGAAAAGTCATGACAAGGGGAAATGGATAATAGCTATGAATCCTCTGAATAGATCTGAAATATAACTCCACCTATAATCATCAAGTGTGCATAAATATCCTCAAATCATGTAATAGGACTAGCTCATGCCTCTAACAAGATTATCTCCATCATGGTATCTGTGATATTATGGATGCGATAACATTTGTCTCCAGCTAGGATAGGTTCTCTAAGGGAGAGAGTGCTTAAGAACCTCATAAATCCATGGTGCTCGATATCCCTCTCATTAATATACAATCATGCACTCGATCATATACTTCATATTCAAAATGTACCTTTTCCTATATCAAGCATACATTCTACCAATATCTGTAGACCAAATGTTAGTGGGTATATATAATCAAAATTGAAATCAAATGTTGAAAGTAAATGACATAAAGTAAAATTCTAATCTAATCAATCGATCACACTCTAGCAAACGAATTAACCAAATTCAATCTAAGAAAATCACTCAGAAAAAAGAAAAGAAAATCAAATCCTATTGTTCAAATGAGCTTATTCAAATCCTATCCTAACACCTACGGGGCCTCGTATTCAAGAAATAGGTGGGAAGTGGTGTTTGAGTAATAACCCATTCACTGGAAATTCCAGTTCATCCACATCTAAATTTTCCAAACACAATGACCATTTTCTAGGTATGTTGCTTACTCAATAAGTACCCATCCAAAATTTCGCAAGCTTTCCATGGCTTCCTGGTTTCTACTTGTTTTTGTCCTGAAGAAAAATTATGTCACCAACCTCAAATTTTACACATCTAATCTTTTGATCAAAATTTCCTTTGAGTCCTTTCTTGTTTGATGACAATCTTATCCCATGATTCTCTTCTTTTCTCGTCCATTTCCACCAATTTGTCAATTTGAGCTAGCAAATTATCTTGGTCAAATGAACATTGGTAAAGAGACTCATATATAAGAATCTGTAAATTAATGGGTAACCTCCAATTTTGACCATGAACTAGTTAAAAAGGGGCATTTCTACTTATTCTTTTTACTGTAGTTCTATATTCCCATAGATAATACTTCAACATGTTATCCTAGCTTCTTATATTTACCCCAACCATCCTATTGATAAGTATAATTATTTGTTGTGGTTTTATTCTACAAAACCATTTCCTTAAGGGTAGTAAATTGAGCAATGGGACAAAATAATACCTTCATTAAAGTAGAATCCAGACATTACACTTTTCTAAATGATTTGGAATTATCTGTTGTTATCTTTAATGAGAAATCATACCTTTATACAATGTTCTCTTCAAGGAATTTCACTACCACATCAACTATTTCCTTCTTAGTGGGAATAGACTTGACCCATCAGGTGAAATAATTAGTACATGTTAGGATATATCGATGACCATTGCTTGAATTTTGATCAACTGACCCTACAAAATACATTCCCCATTGTTGGGAAGGGGATTCTACTATTATAGGAGACAATGGTAAAGCATGAAATTTGGGTTTTCTAGTGAAAAATTGACTCTCCTGGCAAGTTATAATATAGGTATGCACATCTCTAAATAGGGTAGGCTAGTAGTAAACCACACACATAATCTTGGATATTGTTTTTCTATGGGAATAATGGACTCCACACAAACTATAATTCATTTTCTTAATTAAAGCTTGATATTATTTAGGGATTACATAGCTTAAAAGGATCCCATCTCGATTCTTCCAACCCAAACCATCTTCCATTAAAACATAATTAGAAGTCTTGAACTTAAGAGCTCTCCTTTGATGATCAATTACGTGGTTTGTACATGACATATTTTTCAAGTAAAACATGATGTCCTTATACCATTCATTTACTCCATATATGTATAATACCATTTCTTTACTGAAATCGACTTCCCTTGCTTGTTTCCCTCTGTCATGAGATGAGATAGACCTTGACCTTTTACAATTTTGATAGGTTTAATTTCCAAGACATACTCATGGATTCTAGATATCCAATTTCCTCAGACATCGACACCATCATGCATATATGAGCATCCTTAAATTCATGATATGGGACATATGTTTAATATCCCCAATTGAAAACTAGGAATATTAGCTCAAATTGTTCTAGGAAGTTGTGGTTGGTTTTTAACCTTATCCCAACAATGGCATATGCATATACATTTGGATTTGAATTAACATGTGCAACCCATTAAATTTACCATAAAACCACTGTAAGGTTCTCAATAAGTTCTAATATATCACAACTGTAATGTTCCCAATCCAAAATCATAACTATCAACCCCAATGCAACCCAAGAGAATCACTGGATTCGAAACTAGGAGCACTAGTTCAAATCTTCCCACACAAAACATTGGGCTTCCAACTCTTTCTAAGCACCTCCTAACAGGCTGAAATATTTTCCAAAAATCTTCAAATGGACCCAATAACCACCAAACCCATATAATATGGCTTCTAACATACTTTATAGAACATATAAGGAATCTTTGAACACTGGAATTTAGACTACACAGACTTTTGTAATTGAGGGTGCACAAACATAAATATACAAAGTCTTCGATTGGTAAAATGTTCATAAATTGGGCATATAGAAACATTTTTGGAAATAAAAAGTATTTGCTATTGGAAAAAACACTCCATATTTTATGGAATAGGTCTCATGACCCATAAACACGCAGAAATGGTCGAATCAATATATGACTGTTGCCACACTTAACACTGACATAAGACAGAGTAAAACAATCAATTATAGAGCTTCTAAACTAAATCAAAATGATTTGGAACAAGATCGAATCAAGAATAATGGATTAATAACAGACATGATGGATTCATATGAAGGTTTCATATCAAAAAAATAAGTTTACACAACCACTCTCAAACATATATGCTCATAGATAACCCTTTATTCATAGATCAACCTCGTGCTTGAATATGGAACAACATAAGAGGAAAAACACAATTATTTTATCACATATGACAAAATTTTAGAGTAAATCAGTGGATTCTATAGAATCTCGAAATACATGATATATATGATATAGAATGGACAGAAATGGCTGCTAGGGAACCATAGATAAAATATAGGGGAAAATATTGCTCCAATGATAAATATGCTTCACCGTTGCGCCTTCCACAAGAAATATTTTAACCCTAACTCAAATATATGAATTATATAGTGCACATACCATCAATTTTTAGTGATACTCATCCATTCAAACAACCTTCATGATGTTTGGATAGCCATAAGTATGCCCTCCTTTAGCATAATTCGATACAAACATTGTTGTCCTGAATATCCACAACTTCACACTTCTACTAACTAGAAATTGAACAGACCATCAAGAATTTGACCCCAGTACCATAGATGAACATAAAAACCTACAATAAATCTCTATATATAAATTTGGAAGTTATTTCTCCTCTTAATAATTTTTCATGAAGAGATATGGAATATCTCCTCCTGTCTACTAGTTAGGGTGGAATGTTTCAACACTGAAACTAGTTCACAATTTCAAGGGAACATCTCCTAATTTTGTAAAGCTGCAAGATCTTTCATATTCAAAATCAAAATTTCCAAAATCCCTCTCCCTAGAGGCCTGCATCATTTTTATCAACTCCATTTATCCCTTTCCCCCTCATTCTAGAATCATCTCATAACATATTAATAAAATATTAATTAATGATATTTTCATGAGAGAATGATTATTTGGGACCTTAACTCACTCTCTAATGTTATTTTGACCAAATAATAATTTACCTTCCTTGGAAGTTCTACTTATAGAAGTTTGTATTTATTTGAGGGAGTTACAACTCATGTGGGCCCACTTAACACCTCATGTGCCCTCCTTGGGGAGTTACACTTCTCTAGCCCACCTTCATTAGATAATTTTAGGACCTACTACTTGTCATAAGTTGTCATAGATTCCTTATGCCTTGAGTATAGGAGACTCTCTCATTTGGTGGGTGTTACAATTCACTTGACTTCTTCCACCACTAATGCGCCCCTCGTGGGAATTTTTAGCCTTCCTCCTCATTCTTCAAATTCCTTGGAAGTTACTACTCCTCTAGTGTTCCCTTATTGTCCACATTGGTGTAATGTCACATTATTTACAAATTTGGACATCATACTTCATACAGTTATGGATCACATCAACCCCCTCTAATAGTTTTTCATGAACCTTACAAGGTGACTTATCCATTTCCTCCATAGTCTAATGGAGTGGTCCATGGAAAAAATATTTGGGGACATTACAATCCTCCCCACCCAAGATTTTGTGTCCTCAAGAAATTTAAATTTCGGGGTGACACATGTTCTCCTTCCCCAAGATTTTATGCACAATTCATTTTCTTGCCTCCTTCCTTAGTGATGAATGCATTATAATGATGTAAATTTAAATGAATCAAGTAATCAACTTTATAATCGACCATTTTAACCATACTAAGGATTAAAATTATTTAATGGTTCGAACCCAATAGAAAGGAGGTGTGTTAGAATAATCAACCCATAGTTACCTACCTTAGACATTAATTAAATTATTTTTGTCTTATTACCTAGTCTCCTAGATTCCACTCTATGCTAGTTTCCTTCTACATGTCATAGAAGTCAACACTTGCTAAAAATGAGTCATGGAGCACTTGTTGAACCTCCTGGAAACCATATTTAGCATGTCTTCTTTATTCCAGATCCTCCAAAAAGCATATCTTCTTTTTCTGAAAATCTTCTTGTTTTATTGAGAATTAAGGCAAAAGGAAAAGCTAGACTAGGTGTAGTTGACTTGTTTTTTTCCCATATCATCCTCCATACTTTTCTCCTAATAAAAGAATGTATGATTTTTCTTTCCATCCCTCATTATCTTGCCTACTTGACTTAGCTAATTCGTGAGAATCTTGGTGGATTTGGAAACTGCTTTATGCACCTATGGGGGGTTTGACTAGATTTAGTAAGCCTACTTTTTGACCTTTTTGAATGGCATAACAAGAGGGATGAGGCCTATGGTCTTTTGTGTCTAAGCATTCAAGAGACCTCCTCTTCCATCTTGATGGATTGACATCACCTAATGAAGTGTGGGAGAAGCTTGTCGAGATTTTTTTTAAGACAAATGAGATGAGAGGACATCAAATCAAGAATGAGTTGATCTCCTTGAGTCCAAGCAACTTTGAATCCTTGCAACTCTATTTTTCCAAGTTTAAAGCCCTTGTTTTGTAGCTAAAATAGTGTGGGGTTGAAAATAAGGAAGAGAAGCTAGTTTTTTCCATACTCTCGAAGATTGGCACTGACTATTCAGTGTTTTTTTTACCTTCCATGCCACCAAGTTGACAGCTCGAGCCTGGAAGATTCCTAAGATTATAGAGTTCATGGATTGTCTCACACAGGAACAAGATAAGTTGGTGATGATAGGCACCATCAAACCTTCCAAATACCAAGATTTGGTTGTTGGAGATTCAAGGGTGGATTCAAAAAGAAAGAAAAAAGGATAAAAATCCTCACGAGGAAAAGAGAGACAAGAACAAGTCTCAAGAGGAGCCCCAAGGCTCCAAGAAGAACTTCTAGAAGAAGAAGAACAAAGGATAAATGAGAAAGTGCACATACTATAGTAAGGGATATAATCCTGAGAGCTCTTGTATGAAGAAGCAAATTGACATTTTGACCCAACTCCTAGAGAATAATAACATCTCCCTTCCTGATTGCTCAAAGAAGAGGGAAGGAGGATCAAATTTAGAAGACAGAGAGAGAGTACATGCTTTGGTTGCTGGCACATCAAGCTCACCTAGATTCATCATTGACTTTGGAGCTTCAAGACATATGGTTTCGACAAAAGAGGAATTCTCCTATCTTGACATGTTGAAAGGTCCACTAATAGTTTTGGGAGATGTCTCTCTCAGTGACAGTTTGGGGAAAGGAAGGATTGATATTGACCATGGTAAGTTCAATAATGTGTTGTATGTTCCATGTCTTGCCTCCAATCTCTTGTTAGTGTATCAGATGACTCACACTGGGTCTCCAAATAAGGTCATCTTCTCCCATGATGATGTTGAAATCACTGAGATTTTGAATGGTAAATTCCTAGAAAAAGGTGTTGTTGATCACACTTCGAAGGTATACATGTTTTCCCATTTTCTACACTACTCAAACCCCTCTGCTCTTCTGATTCATGCTAATGAGGCAAGAAATATTTGGCATGAAAGATTTGGCCATATTAACTACAAGTATTGTCCATATTAACTACAAGTATCTTTCTGATTTGAGTGAAAAATATATGTTCATAGGGTTACCAAAGATCAAGTTTTCCAAGGGAGTCTGTCAAGGTTGTATCCTAGGAAAACACCCAGAGCACAAATTTGAGAGAGCTAGTAATGAGAGAACCTCTACACCTCTTGAGTTGATCCACAATGAAATTGCTGGTCAATTTCCTCATATGTCCATGAGTCAATCCAAATATGCACTGACCTTCATAGATGACTTTTCTAGGTATTGTTGGGTTTACTTCCTAAAGCATAAGTCTGAAGTTTTTGACCTCTTCAAAGTATTTAAAGCCTTGGTTGAAAACCAGTCTGGGAGGAAACTCAATATCCTCAGATCTGACAATGGTAGTGAGCATGTCAAGTCTGATTTCATTCAGTATTGTAAAGATGCAGGTATTCAGATGCAACATTTGATCCCTTACACACCATAGCAAAATGGTGTTGCTGAGAGAAAGAACAGGTCACTGAAGGAGATGGCAACCTGCATGATGGAGGCTAAGACTTTGCCACCAAATTTTTGGGCTGAGTCTATAAAATGTGCATCCTACATCTAGAATAGGGTGCCTCATAAGCAGCTTTATGGTATGACTCCTTTCGAATCTTGGAGTGGGCACAAGCTAGATGTGACCCATTTTAGGATTTTTGGCTCAAAGGCTTGGGCTAGAATTCCAACTGAAAAGAGAAAGGCTTTGCAGCCCCAAAGCCAAGAGATCCTATTTGTTGGGTATTCTAAATATTCAAAAGGGTACAATCTCATCAACTTGAGCACTAAAAAATCTTTCATTGAAAGAAGTGTTCAGTTCCAAGAAGAGCCTTTAGTAGCAGTTGAAGTTGGACAGTCTTCTTCACCACCAGATCCTTTGATTGTAAGTGGAGAGACTAATGAGTTTTTTTATTCTGATATGTCTGATAATGATGATTTGATTGCATATCTTGACAGTCCTACAAGACCAAAATTGGAAGCAAAGACCATTCATGCAGCTGGGGAACTAGCTGGAAATCCTAGTGACACTAGGAGGACTAGATCTCAGTTTGAGAGTTCCCTTTGTATGAAAGATCCTTTATTTGCTGAGAAGTGCTATCTGATGGTTGAATCAGATCCAAATACATATGAAGATGCAACACATTATCCAAGATGGAAAACATCCATGAAATAATAATCCAGCTCACTCCAAAAGAAGAACACTTGGGAACTGGTTGATCTTGCCCCAAGGAGGAAGCTAGTTCAATGTAAGTGGGTTTTCAAGACTAAGTTTGCTGCTGATGGTTCAACTTTGAAATATAAGGAAAAATTGGTAGCCAAGGGCTACTCACAAGTACATGGTATTGAATACAATGAAACCTTTGCACCAGTGGTAAAGATGGACTCCATAAGGCTAGCTTTAGCCATTGCAGCTTCGAAGCAGTGGGAGGTACATCACATGGATGTGAAGTGTGCTTTCCTAAATGGAGATATCACTGAAGATATTTAAATGCATCAAACTGAAGGGTTTGTTTCTAATCTATCTTTAGTGTGTAGGTTAAAGAAATCATTGTATGGGATCAAGCAAACCCCCAGGGTTTGGTATGCCAAGATTGATGGCTTTCTACTGTCATTGAGTTTTGTTTGATGAAAGTCTGATCCTAATGCTTATTTGAAGCTGATTCATGGTTATTTGATGATTATTTTCTTGTATGTGGATGACCTTATAATTATAGGAAGTTCAAAGAAAGAGATTTCCTATTTGAAGGATGCTATGAACCATGCATTTTCTATGACAGATTTGGGATTGTTGAGCCAATTCTTGGGTCTCAAAATTGTTCAATCCCAACATGGAATCAAAGTAAATCAGTCCAAGTATGCCTTAATTTTGTTGAACAAGTTCAACATGAAATATTTCAAGCCAAGCAAGACTCCCTTCCTTTCAGGAGTTAAGCTTGAAGAAGCAGGTTCTTCTCCTATGGTAAATAATACACTATATAGGCAATTAATTGGGTGTTTTCTTTATCTTGCACACAGTCGACCTGATATATATTATGTAGTTAGTGTGGATTCAAGGCACATGGATCAACCTCATGAGATCCACTGGAGGGCAGCCAAAAGGATCCTTAACTTTGTTCAAGGAACAAGAACTCATGGGATCTTCTACAAAGCAAAATCTGATCTTGATTTGATTGGGTTTACTGATAGTGATTGGGCAGGTTGCAACATAGATCGAAAGTCAACATCAGGATATGTGTTCATTCTTGCTAAAGGATCAATCAGCTGGTCAAGAAAGAAGTAGAGTGCCATAGCACTCTCATCTACAGAAGCAGAATATAGAGGAGTTGTAAATGCAACAACTCAATGTTTGTGGTTGCATGGAATACTTGGAGAATGTGGCTTCAAATCAGAGTTTCCAATTATTATCTATTGTGATAATCAGAGAACCATTTGAATCTGCAATGATCCAATTTAGAGACAGAAAACCAAACACATTGAGATCCATATGCACCACATTAGACAACTTGTGCATGATGGCACCATTCATCTACTCTTCTGTGCATCTTCAGAACAAGTAGCAGAAATCTTCACTAATGTTTTTTGTGAGAAGACATTCAACAATCTCAAATCACTACTAGGGATCGCTGATCATGCTACGAAGCATGATTGATGACAATATTTTCAAATTTTGTTTTACTGTCCATGTTTAAGGGAGGATTTTCCCACTGGGTTTTTGCCTCTTTCCTTGGTTGAATGGACAAGCAGTATGTAAAGGGTGACTAAGACTTGTTGCTAGGCCCTATAGTTTTCTGATATTTACTCATAAATTCATGCTTAAGGGGGGGTGTTAGAATAATCAACCCATAGTTACCTACCTTAGACATTAATTAAATCATTTTTGTCTTATTACCTAGTCTCCTAGATTCCACTCTATGCTAGTTGCCTTCTACATGTCATAGAAGTCAACACTTGCTAAAAATGAGACATGGAGTGCTTGAAAAACCTCCTAGAAAACATATTTAGAATGTCTTATTTATTCCAGATCCTCCAAAGCACATATCTACTTTTTCTAAAAATCTTCCTATTTTATTGAGAATTAAGGCAAAAGGAAAAGCTAGACTAGGTGTAGTTGACTTGTTTTTTTCCCACATCATCCTCCATCCTTTTCTCCTAATAAAATAATGTATGAGTTATCTTTCCATCCCTCATTAGCTTTCCTACTTGACTTATCCAATTCATGAGCATCTTGGTGGATTTGGAAACTGCTTTATACACCTATGGGGGATTTGACGAGATTTAGTAAGCCTACTTTTTGACCTTTTTGAATGGCATCCTTATGCATTCGAATATCTCATGTAATTATATATTTCAGCAGCATATTACTTCACAAGGTTGGCTATCATACACTTATTCAATATAGATTAGTGTTATGCTCCAATTTCAGTCTCGTTTGATGATAATTTTGCATGTTTGATTAGCAATTTTGTGAGTGTAATTGTTCTATCTCTTGGTTTAAATTTACACAAGGTGAAGTAAACTATTCTAAATTTATGGTCCTACATGGTACCGACATAGGATTCCTTCTTACCACTGCTAATAAGAAGAGTAACTCTACACTGCAACCACTCACAAAACTCCCTAATAGAATGGTCCACTAATAATATCATCATATGAAGGCCAAAACTAACTCTCATATCTGGGTCTTCCACTAAAAATTATGTCTATTATTAAAAATCTAATATTCCAAACTAATATAAAAAAGGTACCACCATGTTGTCGCTACACTACTAAGATCATAACCATCCGATTACCATAATCTATCTACATCCTCCTCTCCTAGATCTCCAAACTGAAAAATATGTAAAAACCTGAATCCAAAACCATAGACATTGTCTTTCATAGGTATCCAAGTGAAGGATACCTTCATGCTACCATACTCTATTCTGAATATAGGAAAATCAATCCTATCTTGATCACTAGTCATGACACTTGGTTGCTCATGAAATCTGATAATTCCCTCAAGAGATAGCTCCATCTTCCCTTCTATCCTATCAACAACCCAACTGAAACAAATGAGTCCAAGAGTGATCCCAGGGTGCTAAATTAACCTAATAAATGTAGAGTGCCTACTGCATCCATTTCTATACTTCATAGTCTCCACCCAAAGAGGCTCCTATAGTCCCCCAAGCTGCCTAGTATGAAAACACTATATCCATCCATCATAAGCTCTATAACTTGGGAAAATAATCCACTGATTCACATGGATATGCTCCTGAAAGATATGGTTAGCTCCACCTCTATTCCAGCAGATAAATGGCTGGACCAAGTAATACTAGAAATACATTGTCTATGTTGCACCCCTTTGATCATAATTCTCATATGAAACACTCCATCACTCTGAAGGATGCCAAAATGAGACCACTCAATTGGAATTTCATCATTCCCAATGTTGATACAAACCTCTGTGAGACTCTCCAACATAACATGAGGCTCCTCTTGTGCACCATGCACACTATTCCTTTGGATTACATCACTGTCACCTAACTCAGGTGAAACTCCCATGTCTTAGCATGAATGATGAAGGCATCAGACAAAAAAAATAAATGCCTCTCTTGTTTCCCACAAGACTAAAAACTGACTATTGTGCTTTGACTCCAATGTGTATCCATCCATATCATACATCTATCCACCAAATCCATGGATGCATATACTCCTCTACTGTTTGGTCCATAAAAAAAATGCTCATCTACCTACTCCATGACTAAGTCTCTCTCCCATAGGGGAAAATCATGATCCTCCTGATGCAAAACAAATACTTGGTCAACATTTTCTGTAGCTCAGGGAAAACCTTGGCTACGTGCATAAATGACTACCTTATGTTTATAGGACGGAAGGGTAGGTTTTCTTTGAGGTTGGAAGAGAACCTGCAAACAAGGTTAGGGCCAAGCTATGGAAACCCTACAAGAAATGGTTAGAAATCAAGAATGGCTGCAAGAAATCAATGGAAACCTGCAACAAAGCATTAGACAACAAACCTGCAAGAAAAATATGTTAGAAATACAGAATTAAAATGACACAAAACAAATATTATACCTTCTATGTAGGTGGAAATGGGCCACCATGCCCTAGCTTTGGAATCACCTCTCTCTCTCTTTGGGATGGAAGCTTGGCTAATGGAGCAATGGAGGAGAGGGAAGGTAAATGGCTTGAGAGGCAAAGGGTCTCAAGGCACTCACATGGGAAGCATAACGATAGGGAGAGAAGGAGTGTTTTTAGAGTGACTCCCACCCCTCTATTTATAGTTTTTTCTTGATATTTTAGGGTTTTAAACCCTTGGTTAGGGATTTAGCCCCTTTCTCCCAATTCTTATCTCCTTTGGGGGTTTTAAGCTCCTTTGAGGGGTTTAGCCCCCTTTTGAAGGTTTTAGCCCCTATGAGAGCTATTTTGGCTCTTTTTAGGGATTTGTAAGCCCTTCTCATGTTTTTGAGCCTTTGCAAGGGTGTGGGGGTCAGATGAGGGTAGCGTAATGGATGTCTTTAGGTGGTGTAGGCATGTAGAGATTACTGAGGGATTTTTTTGGTTAACAGATTTCCCTCTAATGTGTGAGGGTAGGAGCTCATCATATGGCCGACAGACATCATAGGATTTTATAGGGAGAGGTGGTGCTTCCTAGGCTGGGGCATGGTGGATTTTGGTTTTTGTATTAATATGGTTCCCATCAATGGGTGAGTTACAAATAATGTGTGATATGTATATGGACAAGGAGGGCATCCCCATGCTCGTAACAATGTCAAAACAATAATGTGGAGTTATGAAGATATAGCATTCCATGAGAATTCCAAGGGTCCAATGTATTAGTTCTTCAAGTTAGTATTGTACTCATGACCTGCTGAATTTGGGATGGTACATAATTGTGGCGACTTGCTGACAGAGAGTCAGAGTCTCTATGGTATACTATGATGCATCAATCACGAATCTATATAGAAGCACTACTGGGGCTTCTGAACACTGTCTCCAACACAACTTGGAAATAGAAAGGGACATGAACCTATTTGGGTCCCTCAATAGACTCATCAATGTGTTAGAGTTAGGTGACATCCAGGGTCTTCGAACAAATACTACAAAGACCAATACTCTGTACGAATCTCAATAGTGCAATGATGTAGCTGGAGTCGAGCACATGAGACACAACCATCCCGAGAGGCACTAAGGACTCCTCTCAAGTGGTCTAAGGATATCATCAATGAGGTTAATGAAACCAGGATATAGGGACCTTTGGGTCTAGGCTTTGGAATATGTGTGTTGTCGTCGATAGAGGAAGACCTGCAACTGGCCAAGGCAATGGTGTTTCTTTAACCAGAAGCATGAAGGAGATAACCGAAAGATGTGAGACAATCTGAGGACTGACCCACTGAATGGGGGGGGGAGGTGGAACAGGGGCAGGGAATCATGGGGGACTCAAACTTCCTTTGTTTAGAGTATGACAACAGGGCGGACCGGGTAGCAAATGAAACTGACTCATGGGAAAGGGATCATAGCTGTAATACTAGGAATGTAACTGCAGATGGGAAATACTTGGGGGAGGTAGACACTTTTGGTATTGAAGGAAACCAAGGAAGACACATCACAAAGTACTATGAAAAAAGGTGACCCAAAGTGGGAATACTGCCAAATTGTTATATACGGGGTGGTGTCTAAATACACCGTTGTGGTACAATCTCATGGATTTTTAGCGAGCCCAAGAAAGTAAATGCTTGACGGTGCTTTCAATTTTAGAGAGTCTGAAAGCATGAAGAAGACTCCAGTGAGTTCTCTTTTTCGTTGATAGTCTCCTATGCTCGAAAAGGTTAAAAGTGTACATAGGAGAGCTCTCCCATCCTTTGTGGGATGGGAGACTTCTTTACCATTGGTAGTCAAATTAGGTTGAAAAAGGTTAAACCTGTACTGACTGAATGGTCATTCAGATTCTTTTACGAGCATGAACAAAACCAAGTTTGCTCGGCAATATTTTCTTGATGAGAAGGTTGGAAAAGAGATTTTTCGTAAAGTTCGTCCCCTCTGCCCGAGAAAGCATAAAAGGATGTAGAGGGGAACAGTCTTGGATTGAATGTGCCAAGGTGGTCCTTTTCAGATGGTAGTCTACATATTTCATAAAAGGACATAAACAAGATGATGTAGACACCCTTTCTTATACTTTAACGAGCGAGAAAGGAAGCAGTTGTGCTCGACAATCTTTTCATTCTTTTAAGAGTCAGAAAAGAGCTTAATGGAAACTCCAGTATGGTCAATTGATCGAGGAGGCACTGAAGGTGCCCCCATGTTGGGACAGTGGAAAGTGGTACAAAGGTCATCCATGTAGTATGGATGGAGCAGGTGGCTTTTGAACATACCAATACATGCACAGGATAGATCGCGGTAGAGGCACATGAGTCAGTGCGGCAGAGGCACGTAAACCCAGGTGGCTCTCAGATAGAGGTTAGGAGAGTCTTGTGTGAGTTGTGGTGGATAGAATGGACTACATGTGGTGTGAGTGCAATTCTGAAGAAATTGATATGCCAAATGTATGTGAAAGAAATGATCCACTCTCCAGGAAGTGGTCCAGGGACCCATGTGAGTTGCAGTGGACGGATTAGACAATTATATGCTGAAACAATAAAATGAGAGGGTGATATGATATTGCATGATGGATGCATGCAAACTGATGTGCCTTCCAGGAGATGGTCCGAAACCCCGCGTGAGTTGTGGTAGACGGGTATGATGCATGATTCAATTGTTTGTATGCTTCCTATATGCTATGATGAATATGCCAATTTAGAATGTCATTAGCCATCTGATCTGCTACACTATTGAGGTTCCTGGGAACATGTGTGAATGTGATGGAATCAAATGTTCTAATCATCTGTTTAGTGCATAGGATTTTTCTAGAGAGGTAGGGATCACGTACCTAGTAATAGTTGTTCAACTGAGAGACAAGTAGTTGGGAGTCTAAGAAGACATTGAGATGGCGAATGCCCAACTTGAGGGCAGCCGCCAAAAGGCCAGTGACCCCATCATACTTAGCCTAGTTGTTGGTTGCGGTGTTGATGCATATCCCGTCGATGTGGATCAACTCATGTAACAGGGAGTAGATGACCCATGCAGTCGAGGTGAGGTTTGGAGACCATTTGCTTGCCCTGTCAGCGAATCCAATGTATCAACACCTAGTAGGATCCATCTTCTAGTGTAGTCAAGGAAACAATACTTAAGACTCACTTCAAAAAATTTGTAAACAAAAAGGATAATACTATGCTACAAGTGACTCATTGGTGATGTTTAAGCATAAAATTCCTTGAGGTGGAGCCCATTACGGGGGTTCTCTAAGAGTTTTCCATTAGAATCAACAAGAATGTATGCCCCTTTTTCGAGGCAACGTTGGATGACATATGGTCCATACCACATTGACTCGAACTTGCCTTTGTGTAACCTATCATTGGCCTGATTGTAAACCAGAACTAGATTGCCTTTGTTGAAGGTGTGTGGGTGGACATGGGAGTCATAATAATATTTTGACCATGTTTTTTCTACTTCGATGGCTTGAAGAGAAGATCGAAGGTCCTCTTCGGTTTGTTCAAGTTGGATAAATTGTTCTTCCAGAGGTAAAGTATCAGGAAGGAGTTCCACGATGAGGTGGAGTGATGGGATTTGACACTCTATAGGGAGTACCGATTCCACGCCATGTACCAAATGGAAAGGGGTAAAATTGGTGGCAGTTTTTGCAGATGTGCAATAAACCCATAGGGTGGAGAATAACATGTGGTGCCAGTTGGTTTTATGGTTTCCTACCATCCTTTGGAGCATTGTTTTGATGACCTTGTTTACTGCTTCGACTTGGCCATTACCCTAGGGGTAGTAGGAAGATGAGTATTGGTGTTTGAATTTCAACATGGTTGAAAGCTTAGTCCAAACCGTGTATTCAAAATGTTTACCATGGTTTGAGACTAACTATTTGGGAACACCAAATCGTGAGATGATGTGGTTAAAGAAGAATCGTGCCGCTGTTTTACTTTTGTAATCGAACGTAGGCATGGCCTCAGCCCACTTAGTGAATTAGTCGACAGCCACAATGATATATTTATGACCGTTGGCCAGGGTAGGGTTTATTGTCATGAAGTCAATTGCCCATTTGCAGAAGGGACTGACTGTGACTACGGGGTATAATGGTGCAGGACGGGTTCTTTCCTTTGGGGAAAAGAGCTGACAGTTGCGGCAATGTTTGACTGCCTCTATGCAATTAGCGAATATGGAGGGACAAAAGTAGCTGGCATGTAGAATCTTTTGGGTAGTTTCTAGACCTGAAAGGTGGCCACCATAGGCTCCACTATGACAGTTGTTAAGGACTGTTTCAATCTCGTCATGGGTCAGGAAATGACATAAGATGGTATCAATGCCCCGACGATATAAAAAATATCCAATAAGAAGATGGCGAAAGGCTTGATGTCTGATGCGTCACCTTTCTTCGCGGTTTAAGTGAGTTGCGAACTTTTGAGTGCGTAAATATAGAAGGATCCCCCCATACCATGGTTCTTCCATGGATATGACAAATAGGAAGTCATAGGGAAGGTTGTCCCTAGGTGGTGGTGACGTAGTTAATGGAGGGAGATCTGTCATGAGCACGGCAAGCGCTAGTGCCTTAGTGCTTTTCAGGGAGACAAACTCCAAGTCGAACTCTTGTAGAATGACTAACCACTTGGCCATGTGGCCTTGGAGGAGGCGACAGATTAAGAGGTATCACATTGGATTGGAATCAGCCACCACTCGAGTATGGTTTGCAATAATGTAGTGGCACAATTTTTGAGCCGAGAAAAAAACGACGAGGGCCAGTTTCTCCTCGGGTGAATATCGCAGTGGGGGACCTGTGACCTTCTGGCTAATGTAATAAATTATGTGCTCTTGACGAGCATCATTTTCTTGGACCAAGAATCCAACAATGGTAGTTTCTGAGGCCGACACATAAAGAATGAAGTCTCGGGTGCAAGTGCAGTGGTTGGTTTTTACAGGCCGGGTGGAGGATGAGATTCAACTGCAATGAGTTGTACTAGGGTTAAGACTACCTGGGGCATCGGAGGTTGGGCTGGTGGATCGAGGTACCACATGGGAATTCCCAATATAAAATTGGGTAAGTTTAAGGTAGCCATTATTGGTTTACTCATGATGCCCTGCGGGGGAAATAGGAAGAGAATTATGTGGACTGAGAAGATCCCAAATAAATCCTTGATGGTTGTATGTAGGGATGGGGTTGTGGTTATGACTGTGCATAATGTTGTGGCTGTAGATGAAATTGCGGTTACTGATGGTATTGCGGCTGCAAATGGGGTTGCGGCTACGAATGGGGTTGCAGTTGCTGATGGTATTGCAGCTGCGGATGGGGTTGCGGCTACGGGTGGGGTTGTGGTGCAGTAGTCTTGGATGATAGCATGCACAAATCCGTAGTATCACTTGGTGGAGATGGTGGTGATACTAAGGGGAAGGAAGCCATCATAGAGGTGTCAGCAAGCAACCCTGGGCCTACATTCAGGATGATGGGGGTGGTGGTGCCATCGACTGTGGTGTCGATAGTGGAAATAACATTAGCTAGTGTTGTTGGCACTTATGGACCATGGTAAGTCAGCTAGTCGACAGTCACGATTTTCCCATCATGAGGGAACATCATTTGGCAGAAGATGGTAGATGCCACAGCTCACATTGCGTACATATAGCTACGTCCTAGAATAAGGTTGTAGTCTAACTGAGCCTTGACGACTTCTATGTCAATTAGGATGGTCTTCCCGCCTAAAGAGATGGGGATTTGCAGGAGGATGCCTTGGGCTCTAGTGGGATGGCCATCATAGGCACGTAATGTGGTGGTGGATGGTTGCAAGATGGGGGACCCAAGTTTCTGCCAAACCAAGTTTGACATGACACAAGTGGACGCCCCCTCATCAATGATGCACTGGTGCACAACCAAATTCGGAATTGACACCAGGATCTAGAAGGCGATGGTCGATGGCATTCTTGGTTCTCCTTGATCCAAATCAAATGTGATTAATCTGGAGTCGGAGGGGTCTACGGCACCAAGGGTAGCTAGCAAGGCTTTCCGCTGTGTTGGGCACATATTGAGTACTTCAAGAGCCGACATGGTCGTAGGTGATTGGGCCAAG
>LPNX010465608.1:0-74340 GCA_001517045.1 Pseudotsuga menziesii | reverse complement strand
GGGGGGGGGGGGGGGGGGGGGGGGGGGGGGGGGGGGGGGGGGGGGCAGAAGGTGAAGATGAACATTGAAAGTGTTGGATGTGGATGTTGTTGCTGTGTCAGGGTTTTCAGTAGCGAATCCATATTGGTTCCATCTAGTCTGTAGGTTGATCTCTTCAACTGTCATCGTTGGCAGTTGGTGTACTCCTGTCTCCATGTGATGTGGAACGGGGTGGGCTGCGGGAGTGGTTTGGGAAAAGGGTACGGTTGCTACCAATCCTTGGACTGGTAATGGGTTTCGAAGCACCATGGGAGGGGGGCCCGGTGGTGTTAGGTTCTGTTGTGTTTGGGCAGCCGCATTGTTTCCTTACTGGGCTTCATCATGGAGGAGTTTTTTGGTGTGTCCCATAAGTGGACATTCATGGGTGTAGTGCCCATAGACATTGCATAACTCGCATGGTTTGTTGGTCTATGATGGGGCATTTCGTTGAGGTGGATTAGGTTGTTGGGGATTTTGCGCTAGCGGGTTGGCGACATTACGAGGGGGGCGGGTTAGGTTGTTGGTTGCCTCTTTGGGGTTGGTTGTTACCCCGATTCCTAGCTTGGTTGTTTCTGCCTTGTCCTTGTTGGTTGTTGGGGGCAGGTGGGTTGGGACGATTATGCCGAGCAAACACTTGTCCTAGAAGTGCCGACGGGGCTGGGGTGGGGGCTTGAGCGGCTTGCACTGGTGGTGCATAGTAAACTTGAGGGGCTGGCGGTGCCACAAATCTGGTCATCTCTCTCGAATATTGTTGTGATGGACACGAAGGTGCATGGGTCTGCTGCTCTGGCGCAAGTTGTGTATAGGAGGTTATAGCTCCTGATTGAGATATCATTCTTGAATAATTAGGAGATTGGTTTGGGTAGGCAACACTAGGGGTGTTTCTCGGGTGCGGAGGCATCATGGGTGGTGTTGCATGATGTTGTGTTTGGTGGGAAACATAGCCTATGATGCCATATGCAACATGGGATGCCCCTGGTGCGTCCCGGTAGGAGGTGCCTGCATGGGGAGCGTCTGGAATGACAATGTAAAGGTATCCAAACTATGTGTAAATGAGGTCAAACTACTGGGCCTTCAATATGGCCTCTTCCTCAGTTTGGAGATGTTCGGAGGCGATGTCCTTGGCTATAGGTGGAAGCAAGATTTTCAAGAACCAGTCCAGGAAGATCTTGTCATCAAGCTTGATCTTACGCATGCTGCGACGTTTCCTCCACTTGTGGATGTGGTCGGTGATGTGGGTCGCAGTGTTTTGGTGGCAAGATAGCAAGATTTCCACTCCTTCACCATATCTGACGAGGAGCTGGAAATTTTACAGGAACATAAAGGCCAAGGAGTTGAAGTCTGGGTACTTGGCTTGTGGTAGCTCAATGTACCACTTGGCTGCAGCACCAGTGAGGGTGCATTGGAATATTTTGAGTCTAATCGAATCATCTATCATGTTGTTTGATGAGCACCATAGGTGAAACGTCATGATATGGTTTTGGGGGCACTCCCCTACCTTCCCTTCAAACTTGGGAATGTTTGAGGGGAGCTTGGTTGGCATGGGAGGCCAAAAGGTTTGATGGAAGATAGGGTCATTTGTTAACCAAGCCAAGTTAGGCAGGTTGAGGCATGCCATGAGAGGAAGGATTGACCCAAGTTTGATGTGTGATGGAGTAGCGATGGTGGTGGGGTTTGTAGGAACATGATGTATCTGCGTGACTGGGGGTACTTGTGACACAGTTATGGACGGGCCACTGCCCCCATGTATGGAAATCGACACAGTATGAGTGGAAAGGCCACTACCCCCAAGCATGCCAAATGGGACAGTGTGAGTGGAAGGGACACTGCCCCCAGGCATGATAGGTGGGGCTGTTTGACTGGTTAGTATGGGTGGCGGTAGTTGACTTATGACAGGTTGCATGAAAGTGCTAGGGCCACTAGCAGGAGTGGTGGTGGTGGTGTGGGGTATGGACATGGGTCCACTACCAATCACCAAGACAAAAAATGGATCCAGGTTTTCACCAGGCATGGGGATAGATGGTGCAGTATGTAGATCTGGTTCAGATTGGTATCATTCTGAGTCTGAATCAGAGGCTGTGTGGCCTTCTGATGGTGAATATGGTCATTGAGAATGGTCTCGATGGTGTTGGTTCAAGGACCCAAATTGTGGTGGATCGCATCTTAGGCGTGAGGAAGAGCGTGGGGGATCAATTGTGTCTGGTTGGTATGTCAGGTGGTGAAATATGGTAGTGACATTTTGGACCCCAATTTTAGTGGCTTCCTATTGTATTTTAGGTGGTCACTTGGCCACCAAGACTTTCAGGAGACAACACTTAGCTTTTTCCTCACGAGAGTGCTAGTCAATTGATGGGGGTCATTTCCCGTTTCGCTTGGCAATTCCTCTCAACAGACAACTACTTTGGGGTTCCCGTGGTACTCATCACAATGAGTTTTTGGGCTGATACCAAGTACTTCCCACAGTTAAGACAGTCAGGGACTTATGTCCTCAAAGAATACAAGTGTTTGAATTAGTGTAAATTATAAATTTTAATGGATAGCTCAGCATCATGAACTGAGTTTGGTTGTTTTATTTGGTATGATTTGTGTGCATGTCCATTGTATTTCTGTTATACTTGGTGGATGCTTGTATGGTTTATGAATATTTCACAGATATTTTTTGGTTTATTGCAGCACTTATATCATGGATAAGTTGTTTATGAAAGCAGTAAATTGTAAACAGAAATTTAAACACATGCCATACCTAAATCTGAACTATAGTAGCCTAACTAGGTGACTTCCTTACACCTGTATTTCTCTTCAAACAGGAAAGACTGTTGGGCTCTCAAGACAATGGGACTAATCCCATCCGTAGATCCTCAGGTCACTCTCTGAGTGCAAGGTCAGTCAATAGGGACGAAACTAATGCCATGAAACCCCCAACGGTCTACACCCCCTCTACCTTCCATGTCACCCATTTTTAGTGGTCTCAAAAAATTACAAATGAAGTGCCTATTACTATATGAGCTTCACCCTTCGTCTTATCCCAGAATACCTTGAAGGGTGATGACTGGGTAGAGGAGGAAGGGCCAGGAAAGGAGTTAATTTCCAATTAAGAATTGAAATTTAACCTACAGTATTTTTTGCAAGCCTTAAAAGCAAATTCATTAAACCATTAAACAGTTAAATTTTAACAGTGATTTACAAAAATTGTATGAAAATGAAAATAGAATGCTGGATAGAGGCGGTTGAGCCGCACTAACAGTCCAAATAGCAGCAAACAAGCAAGCCCAAAAAGTTAAAATGCTCATACAAAGTAAAGAAAAATGGGTATCACACATGTTTTTGTGGGGTGGATTGTGATCAAATTGTGAGGAATTACCTCAAATGGTTGAAAACCCACTTCGAAAATAGGCCCCTTTACCCCTATTGGCGGGAATATTCGCAAATGGATCAACTATTTGGGTAGAAAATGAGACCAAACACAGGTGAATTTTTAGAAATTTAGTTCAACCATTTTTGCATAGTTGAATGATTTGCAAATCAAAGAACAACCAACAGTACTGGTACTATGGATGAAACAATAACAAAAATGAAATAAATGGATCTATCAACCTAAATAAGTAAATATCTATCACACTAAGTAAGAAAAATATTAAAAACAAAAATCCTAGGGATCCCGTGGAATCGACTCGGTATGGTCGCTAATCTATAGCTCAAGGAAAACCCTGGCTACGTGCAAAAACGACTACCTTCCATCTATAGGATGTAAGGGTAGGGTTTCTTTGAGGTTGGAAGAGAACCTTCAAACAAGGTTAGGGCCAAGCTATGGAAACCCTTCCAAGAAATGGTTATAAAGCAAGAATGGCTGCAAGAAATCAATGGAAACCTACAACAAAGCATTAGACAACAAACCCGCAAGAAAAATATGTTAGAAATCCAGAATTAAAATGACACAAAACAAATATTATACCTTCTATGTAGGTGGAAATGGGCCACCATGCCCTAGCTTTGGAAGCACCTCTCTCTCTTTGGGATGGAAGCTTGGCCAATGGAGCAATGGAGGAGAGGGAGGGTGAATGGATTGAGAGGAAAAGGGTCTCAAGGCACTCACATGGGAATCATAATGATAGGGAGAGAAGGAGTATTTTTAGAGTGACCGCCACCCCTCTATTTATAGTTTTTTCTTGATATTTTAGGGTTTTAAGCCCCTGGTTAGGGCTTTAAACCCCTTTCACCCAATTCTTAGCTCATTTGAGGGGTTTTAGCCCCTTTTTGAAGGTTTTAGCCCCTATGAGAGCTATTTTGGCTCTTTTTAGGGATTTTTAAGTCCTCATGTTTTTGAGCCTTTACAAGGGTGTGGGGGTCAAATGAAGGTAGTGTAATGGATGTCTTTAGGTGGTGTAGGCATGTAGAGCTTATTGAGGGATTTTTTGGGTTAACATTCTCCATGTTGACTCTCTCCTCAAGTACCTGCAAATTGAAATGTTCCTCATGCTCAATCCTCATAGAAATCTCCTCCATCATATCATGAATTCAATTATCCATGTACAACTAATTTTTTTAGGTGTAGGAGGAAGGATGTGATATTTCCAACTTCATATAAAGTTGTTCAACCTCGACATCTAATTCTTGAAGTGATTTTTGTGTACACTTCAAGGAATCATGGATTACCTCAAGCTCATGGATGATCCTGTCCACTTCCTCTTCTTCTTCGTGTAGTGCACTATGGTACATATCAGAAAGCCTAAGAAGATGATCTCTATCAGAAAGAAAGTGTAGATAGTCCACTTTCATGACTACCAGTGCTTCTCTAAGTTCCAGAATATTTGCAATTGAAGGTTTTTCTCCCATCCTATCGTTTGTGCTTGAGTCTCTCCAACGATAATCTTCCAATATTGCTTGTGTATCACGATAATGCTTAGAGACTATCATACTCTTTTCCTTGCTTACCTTTAATTGTCCTATCAAATGATGTGGCTTATGGAGATAATTATCCTTTGAATTTTATGATTTGTTTCAATTTCCATCCTCCCAAAAATCATCTTCTTCCTGTACATGATCCACTTCTACACATTGTTCAATTGGACTAACCACCGCACCTCTGGGAATATAAAAATTTAGACTAACCTCCATGCCTGGTGACAGGGCCTTGTGCTAGGTTTTAAATGTTCATCAACACCTACAGATTTTGGTGTAATGAAAAACCCTTATATAGTATCAGAGCATAGGCCTTAGGTTCAATTTCCTTGAGCTACATCGGAGGCGGGGTGTTGGAGTATCGATACAACCTCCTCATGGTATAACCATAGTACCTCTCGAAATATAAAAATGTGGACTAAAATCCATGCATAGTGATAGGGTCTTGTGATGGGTTTCAAATGTTCATCAACATCTACAGGTTTTAGTGTAACAACAAAACTTACATGGTATCAGAGCATAGGTATCTGGTTCAATTCCCTTGAGCTATGCCGGAGGCGGGGTGTTGGAGTATCGATGCAATCTCCACATGGTATAACCGCCACACCTCCGAGAATATAAAAAAATTGGACTAATCACCATGCCTGGTGATAGGGACTTGTGCTGGGTTTCAAATGTTCATCAACATCTACAGGTTGTGTTCTAACGACAAACCTTACATGGTATCAAAGCACAAGTCTCAGGTTCAATTCCCTCAAGCTACGTCAGAGGCAGGGTGTTGGAGTATCACCACAACCTAAACATTATATAACCTCTGCACCTCTGGGAATTCCCTAAAGATAGGTCCTTGTATTGGGTTTCAAATGTTCATCAACATCTGTAGGTTTTGGTGTAATGACAAACCTTACATGGTATCAGAGCATAGGTCTCAGGTTCAATTCTCCTGAGCTATGTCAGAGGCATGGTGTTGGAGTATTGGTACAACCTCCTCATGGTATAACCGTCACACCTATGGGAATTTAAAAATGTGTACTAACTACCATGCCTGGTGATAGGGCCTTGTGCTGGGTTTCAAATTTTCATCAACATCTGTAGGTTTTGGTGTAACGACAAACCCTTACAAGAATTAATGGTGGGGGATAGGTTTCTTCCTTCTACCTTGTTTGGGTTACCAACAAAATTGATTCCATAGCTCTTTGCAACCACTCATTTCCCAAGTCTTGAGTATTTTTTACATTTTTTAAGGGCTAAAAAATCAAAATTATTTCAGCATGAATCCACAACACATAATGCATCTTTAACAACCAAATGAACATTAGAGTACTCTACAATACATGCAAAGAAATATGAATTCTACACAAATTAGACTTTTTGTCATACCTTGGTGTCGCATCTTCATCATTCTAATGTGGTTGATCCATGCAAGCATGTTGCTCCACTTTGTGTTCAACCACAAGACTCAAGGCTGCAATTTGTGAGTCCCTTTCATCTAATTTCTTGTATGGATACAATGATTTTATTAACATGGATTCAATTTAATTCTCACATTATGGATTATTTTTGTTCTCGTCATGGTCATATGAAAGTTGAATAATGACAATGAATTTACTTCCTTTTGAGTCAATTTTACCACAAGAACCTTTGGATGCTCATTTTCTAGAGAAACCAAACATCTTATTCATATGTCTTGATGTAGAGCATAGATGTAATAAGTCTTTAAAATTCTACAAGTTATGCTCCAATATATGTTGTGTCTTATCCATGTTCTTCAACAACCTTTTCCATCTAAGTTTCTCCTCTTCTATGGGTGATATTGGAAGGAAAGGGGGTGACATTTCTCCATCTACAAGTCTAACCATTGAAGAAAATTCATCTTCAACACTGTATATTCTATCACAAAAAGGATCATCCAATTCATATGGATCATGCAAGCCTTCATTTATTATTTCAGTTCCTTCATTGTATTCCACCAAAGGAATGAAACCATATTCAACAAATGATTTTTCCCATGTTAATCTCTCCTCAAGCTCCCATGCAACCAGTTCCAACCTCATCTTCACAAACCTTCTTCCAACTTTTTTCTTCAAGGTTCATCTTATTTCCCACAAATTTCGAGGAACATGATCTAATACCACTATAATATCCCCAATTGAAAACTAGGAATATTCGCTCCAAATGTTCTAGGAAATTATGGTTGGTTTGTAACCTTATCCTAAGAGTGGCTTATGCATATGAATTTGGATTTGAATTAACATGTGAAAACCATAAAATTTACTATCAAACAATTGCAAGGTAACCAATAAGGTATGATATATCACCACTGTAATTTTCCCAATCCAAAATTAGAACTATCTACCCTAATGCAATCCCATAGAATCAATGGACTCCAAGCTAGGAGCATTAGTTCAAATCTTTTTCCAACTCTTTCCAAACACCTCATAATAGACCGAAAAATTTCCCAAACATCTCCAAATGGACCCAATAACTCCCAAATAAATCCAATATGGAATCTAACATACTTCATATATCTTGTGAGGAATATTTGAACATTGGAATTTAGACTACACAAAATTTTCCAATTGAGGGTGCACAAGCAAAAATGTACAAAGTGACTGACCAGTAAAATGTTAATGACTTGGCCATATGAAAACATTTTTGAGTGAAATAAAAATTGTTTCCTACTGGAAACAATGCTCTTGATTCAATGGAATAAATATAATTACCAATAAACACTCATAAATTGTATAACTAGAAGATGAATTTTGCCCCACTTAACACCCACACAATATTAAGAATACCCACAACTATAGAGATTCCAAACCAAACCTATATACTTCCAAACATACTTGAATAAATAAAAATGGATTAATAACAGACACAGTGGACTCATGTGAAGGTTTCATATAAGAAAAATAAGTTTACACAACCACTCTAAAACATAAATGCTCATAGATAACCATTTATTCATAGATCAATCATGTGCTTGAATATGAAACAACATAAGAGGAAAAACACTAAGATTTTATTATAAATGGGATATTTTTAGAGAGTAAATAAATGGATGATACATAGGATTTAAATACATGATATATTTGTTACCGTATTGAAAGAAATGGCCACTAGAGAACCATAGAGAAAAGAAAGGTTAAAATACTACTCCAATGATAAATTTGCTTCACTGTTGCACCCTCCACAAGAAATATTTTGACCCCAAATCAGAGATATGACTTCTCAAATGAACCATTCATCAAATATAAGTGATAAAAATCCATTCAATCATCCTTTATGAAGTTTTTATATCCACATGTGCACACTCCTTTAGTAGAAACCAATACAAGCATTATTTTCCTGAATTTCCACAACTTCACACTTCTACTAACTGGAACTTGAACCCACCATAAAGAATTTGACCCCAATACTATAGATGAACATAAGAACCTAGAATAAATATATATAAATAAATATGGAAATTATTTCTTCTCTCAATCGATTTCCATGAAGTACAATGAAGAGATATGGATGATATCCTCCTCTCTATAGGCTTGGGTGGAATATTTCACCATCGAAACTAGTTCACAATTGTAAGGGGCACATATCCACAAGATCTATCCTATTCAAAATTAAAGTGTAAAAAATCCCTCTCACAAGATGCTTTCATCGTTTATATAGACACTAATGATCCCTTTCACCCTCATTCTTGTTTGAATTATCATGCCATTGATCTTCAGACAATGAGTGCAATTGGATTGTATTATTATGCAGTGTAATGGAATGAAAAATACACACTGAATAAGACAAATTTCATAGGAAACAGATAAGTAATGCTAAGCATAATTAGAGTATAAAATTCATTAATCCCAACAGTATATAATAGTGTTACATAAAGGATAATTCAAATCATGTGGATATGATTCAAATCTACCGACTCAATCTAACTGTATGGCTAACTAGAAGTGTCTAAATCACTATTTGAGTTCACTAAGATAACTCCAAATGTCTAATTCAGTCTCTCGATCAGTTATAATTAGTTAAACCAGTTAAATTGATGTGGCAAGTGATAATTAGGTGAGAATAGGTGCCTTCCCACATGCAGCCATGCAAGACTAGCATTAACTAAACTGGAGAAAAATCCCCCCTCAAGATATGCAGTGAATTATGAAAACAAGTTTTGAATAAAACTTTGTGAAAATTTTGCTACAATTTACAGCACTATGCAGTATCTTGGTTCTTTCATGTAGAATCATCCTGAGACTATGCATGTGAACCTCTGAATCCAAACTAACGACTATGTCTGGAGTAACTTTCCTCTTTGGAAGAAGAAGAAAGTGCTCAACTGGGTCAAGAACATAGACAGTTGCAAAATCAAAACTGGACTCATGTAGATCAACTGAGATCCACTGATGAGAGGGAAATATTGCTTGATAATTCAAACCATGTGAGGAAAACCCAAGAAACTGATATATTGTAGCCTTGAACATCAAACCATGTGAGGTAAAATCAGCTCCAAGTGTTAGGAGCAAGTGTTCAGGAGAATGCAGAATGTCTTCATATTTACTAGTTCTGTGAGGAGATGAGCATGTAATCAAATAGAAAGGTAGAGAAGCCTTGGGACTCTGGAGAGAAAATTTTTTAGATCCATAATATGATATAGATTTAGAAATAAAAAATTATTCACAAAATATAATATCATCAAACTAATAAGATAAAACTAACATCTAATCCCCAACAACAATTTTGAAGAATACTTGCGGTACTTGATTGTTCACACCAAAATTGATGAGAACAACTTCAAGGATTACAGGAAGCTCTTGAAACTTAAAACTTGAACCAAATAAGATCATATCAGATCTAAATAATTACATATTATATCCATGAGTGTGAAACAACTACAAGTTCTCCACTGAGATGGTAGATGCACAATTTTCTCCTTCTTCAAAACTCTGAGTATTGGTGCATTCAATCATATAGGAATTTCTTGGAATCTCAAGATCAGTGAGAGTGAATGGATCACTCCTAAAAATGGTATTATTTCCAAAATATCCAAAGTATTACTTTTCTGCACACCAACAACATCATTAGAGGTAGATAAATCAAATTCCTCTTCATTTTCTGAAACAATCACTAGTAAACTATGCACAAAATTTAAAATAGAAGAATCACTGGAGAATTTTTGCATAGAATGGAAGGAGAGTTTTTCCTGAATAAAAGAGATTCAAATGTCTTCTTATGGATCAGATATACAAGAATATGTGATATCAGATATCTCATAAACTTCCAGAGCAGTAGGAGAAGGTGTTACTCCAAGGATACTTTCTTCAATTTGAATTGACTGTGTTGAAGATTCTGCCTCTTCTTCATTTTGAACAACTTACTTTGCTACAAGAGAGGTAACATACAGTACATTATTGAACTGATCATGATGTATTTTAACATATCTGTGCATAGTAAACCTATATCAAGAGTTGGGATTTGGAAGTCATCTCCCATATGAGTGCTATGTCGTCATGATAGAGTGAGAGTGGTGAAGGATTCCCTAGAGGCAATCATGTGGTTGGGTGCTACAAAATATATCAAGTAAGCCTTCGATGGAGTGAGGCCCGACTTCAAGGGATGGAACCTATCAATATCTTTAGTCTACTCTCCATCATTAGACATCTCTACATCTTGTGGAAGGGAAATATTGTTCTGATCAGGGAGATTTTTCAACTGGTCGAGAGTCTTCTTCATGCATTGGCGTTCTGGATGAAATCCCCTCATACAATAAGGAAACTTAGTCTTTCTATTGGATCTGGAAGCTCCTTCAGAAGAATTATGACTCTCTTTTGGGTTAAAATAATATGCTTTAGGTTCCTTCCCCTTGTGCTTCCATTTAGCTTGTGCATTGGTTGAGTCCGACATCGGAAGAGCTCAGTTCTTGGAAGTTTGGAGGACTCCCCTTTGGACCAACTCATCCTTCTCTTGTATTAAAGAGTTGACAAAGCCATCAAGTGAAGGAATATTCCAATTGGGCATGGAATCACTTCTGAAATGGAAGGTAGAGACAAAGATAGAATACTCAGAACCAAGTTTGCTGAGCACAGAGAGCACAAGCTGCCCATCCTTCTCTTTATTCCGCATTGCTTACATTGTAGTGCTAGAGACTTGAATTTTGTAAAAAACTGCTTGATAGTCTCAAAAATGATGGGATGCAATGATATTATCTCGTTCTCCAAGATTTTTCCTCAAATCTCATCTTGTTTTCCAAAAAATAATTTGAGCTTCTCCTAAGCTTCTTTGGGAGTATTCAATACCTCAAGATGAAAGAGGATATCCCTAGAGATGTGAGCACAAAAGAAGCCAAAGGATTCATCCAAACGGTTCAATAACTTGTTTTTCTCAACAAGATGATGAGTTTCTCTCTCTCTACCCATTTTCATCCTGTACAGGAAAATATTGCGCAAGGAGACTTGCATATCTTCCTTCCAATCAAAATAGTTAAAGGGTGTTAGGATCCAAGGTAAGAAAGTTTGAGAATCAATCAATTCTCCTTCTGAACAGTCAATTTCTTCAATCAAGCTACGTAGCACCTGTAAGAAAACACTGCAAAATAAAAAAAAATTCACACTATGTCATAATTAATCCTTCCATGTTGACACGTACACTTTCTCAAGGTCTGTCACTCTCATAGAGACTTCTCTGAATGAATACAGAGTTATCAACACAAACTTTGCAGGACTTACATGGAAACCCATCTATTTTTGGTGTATAATGGAGATTGCACAAACTTTTTGTATGCTTGAGTAGGATATGATACCATGTTTGAATTATTATGTCATTGATCTTTAGGTAATGAGTGCTCTGATACCATGTAAGTTTTTTCTTTGCACCAAAACCTGCAGACATTGATGAACATTTGAAACCAAGCACAAGGACCTATCATCAGGAGTGGCGGTTAGTGCACATTCTTATTATCCGAGAGGTGCGATGATTATACCATGCAGTTGTACCGATAATCCAACACCCCCCTTCGGCGTAGCTCTGGGGAATTAAACCTGAGACCTTAGCTCTGGTACCAATTTTGAATTATTGTGCCATTGATCTTCAGGAAATGAGTACAATTGGATTGTATTATTATGCAGTGTAATTGAAAGAAAAATATACACTGAACAAGACAAATTTCATAGGAAACAGGTAAGTATTGCTCAGTATAATTACAGTATAAAATTCATTAATCCCAATAGTATACAACCGTGTTACATAAAGTATAATTTGAATCATGTGGATATGATTCAAATCTACCAACTCAATCTGAATGCATGGTTAACTAGAAGTGTTTAAATCACTATCAGAGTTCACTAGGATAAATCCAGATGTCTAATTCAGTCTCTCAATAAGTTATAATCAATTAAACCAATTTAATTGACATGGTAGGTGAGAATAGGAATCTTCCTAGGACCCACATCCATCCATGAAATACTGGTGCTAACTGAACTAGAGTACATCTAATTGAATGTAACTGGAGCATAACTTAGCTTGACTAGCTACCAACTACCAACAACTGAAGGAGGTTGGTGGTGGCACTCCAAGTGGATCCTAAATTGCAGGGATTGGTATAAGAGGCACATAAAATGATGCATGAAGGTGAATTCAGTTGCATTTAACCGCTATCTATGTTCCCCACACTCTAGTGACTGGTATTGGTAGCCCCATTATCCCAAGTGGACCCAATGGTACTAGTGGACCCAATATTAATTAATGACTCCTAAGTTACGCAAATATAATATAATAGACTATTACGGACAAGGGAGGATTATAAATCCTAACAATTCTATAATTCTCTTATAAAATATTAATTAATGATATTTTAATGAGAGAATGATTTATTTTGGGACCTTAACTCACTCTCTAATGCTATTTTGAAGAAATAATACTTCACCTTCCTTGGCAATTCGAATTAGATAGTTTTTTCTTGATTTTAGGGAGTTATAACTAATGTGGTTCCCACCTACTACCTCATGCACCCTCCTTGAGGAGTTATACTTCTCTAGTGCACCTTCATTAGCTATTTTTAGGACCAACTACTTGTCATAAATTATCCTAATTTGGCATAGATTCTTTATGCCTTGATTCTAGGAGAATCTCCCTCATGTGGTGGGAATTACACTTCACTTGAATTCTTCCACCAATAATGTACCCCTCCATGCTATTTTTTTCTTTCCTCCTCATTCATCAAATTCCTTCGGAGTTACTACTCTGCTAGTGCGCCCTCCTTGTCCATATTGGTCTAATATCACATTATTTACAAATTTGTAAATAATATTCCATATATTTATGTACCACATCACCCCCCATTAATAATTTTTCATGAACCTTACAAGGAAACTTAGGCATTTCCTCCTTATTCTGATGGACTGTTCCATAAGAAAATATTTGGGCAGAGTACAATCGTCCAACCCAAGATATCTTGTCCTCAAGAAATTTAAATTTAGGGGTGATACATGCTCTCCTTCCCCAAAATTTTATGCACAATTAATATTTATACCTCCTTCCTTAGTTATGAATACATTATAATGATGTAAATTTAAATGGATAAAGTCATCAACTTTATACACCACTATTTGAACCATACTAAGGCTAAAAATGATCTCTTGGTTCCAACAGAATTGAAAGGAGGTGAATTATACTCTCATCAATGTGTGATCCTACAATGCACTGACATAGGAATCCTTCTAAAAACTTCCAATAAGAAGAGTAAATCTACATTGAAACCACTGACACAACTCCCCACTATACTTGTCCACTAAGAATATCATCATATGAAGGCCAAAACTGACTCTCATCTAGGTTTTCTACTGAAAATTATGTCTAGTACTATAAATCCAATATGCTCATCTAATATTATAAAGGGACCACCATGCTACCTCTACACCAGTTTGATCATAACCATCACATTTACATACTTTGTCTACATCCTCCTCTGCTGGATATCCAAACTGAAAAATTAGTAAAAAATTGAATCCACCACCATAGACATTGGCTTGCATATGAATCCAAGTGAAGTATACCATACTTATACCATACCCTATTTTGAATACAGGACAACGAAGTATGTCTTGATCATTGGTCATGCATTTGAGACACTCATGAAATCCAATCATCCCCTCAAGAGATAGATCCATCTCCCATACTATCCTATCACCAACCCAACTAAAACAACTCAGTCCAAGAGTGATCCCACAATCTCAATTGAATCTAATAAATATAGAGTTCATACTTCATCCATCTTTGCAATACATAGTCTCCACCCAAATATCCTCATATAGTCCCCCAAGCCACCTAGTAGGAAAACATTGTATCCTTCCATCATAAGGCTCCCACCTGAGAAACTAATCCACTGCTCCACATGGATAGGCTCCTAAAATATATGGTTGGATCCACCTCTCATTCCAACCACTAAACTATTGGACCAAGTAATACCAATATCCCACTATCTATGTTGCACCCCTATGATCATCACCGTCATCCAAAACATACCATCACTCTAAAGGATGCTAGGATCCCACCACCCAATTGGAATTTTATCACTCCCATTGATGATACAAACCTCTATGATCCTCTCCAATAGAACATGAAGCCCCTCTTGTGCACCATTCCCATTGGTCCTCTGGCTCATATCACTGTCACTTGTCATCCAATCGACTAAAGTTGAAACTCTCATGTCCTACCATGAATGATGAAGGCATCGAAAAACAACAATAAATGCCTCTACTACTACTCACAAGGATAAACACTAATTGGTATGCTATGAACCCAATGTGTATCCATCCTTGTCATGCATCTATCCACCAAATCCATGGATGCATATACTCCTCTGCTGGTTGGTCCATAAAACGAATGCTCATTTGCCTCCTCCATGACTAAGTATCTTTCCCATAGGATAAGTTCATGATCCTCTTGATGCAAAAAAAGTATTTAATCAACATTCTCCATGTCAACTCTCTTCTCAAGTACCTATAAATCCGAATGCTCCTCATGCTCAATCCTCACATAATCCTCCTCAATCAAATCATGAATGCAATCAACCATGTATAACTGACTATATGAGGTGTAGGAGGAGGGATGTGATATTTCGAACTTCTTATGAAGTTGTTCAACCTATGTATTTGATTATTGAAGTGATTTTAGTGTGCTCAAGGAATCATGGGTGATTCTGTCAAATTCCTCTTCTTGATCATGTAGTGCACTATGGTATATTTCATAAAGCCTAAGAATATAGTCTCAATTAGAAATCATGTGTAGATAGTCCACTTTCAATACCAACACTACTTATTTAAGTGATAGAATATATGAAATTGAAGGTTTTTCTCCTAACCTATCGTTTTTTTCTTAAATATCCCAACAATAACCTACCACTAATTCTTGTGTATCACCATAATGATTCAAGGATTCCATACCCTTTTATTTTATTACCTTCAATTTCCCTATCAAATGATGAGTCTCATGGAGAAAATTATGTGACTGAATTTTCTGATTTGTTTCCATTGTCATCCTCCCCAAAATCATCATCTTCCCATTCATGCTCCACTTTTACATATTCTTCAATTGGAAGAATTAATGGCGGTATATAGGTTTATTCATGTTTCCTTATTTGGGATGCCAACAAACTTGCTTCCATAGGTCTTTGTAACCACTCATTTCCCAAGTCTTGAGTCTTGTTTACATTTTACAAGGACTTATATAGAACATCAAAATGATTGTGGAATGAATCCACAACACAACGTATCTTTAATAGGCAAAATAACATTAGAATATTCTACAATACAATTATCCTCAGGTGGAAGGGATGCTATATCATGATGATGCAAAGAAATAGGACTACTGCAAAAATCAGATTTTTTGTCATACCTTGGAGTCACATATTCATCATTCCGATGTGATTGATTCATGTAGGCATGTTGCTCCACTTTGTGTTCAACCACAAGAACCAAGACTATAATTTGTGAGTCCTTTTGATCCAATCTCTTATATGGCCATGACGCGTTTGTGAACATGGGTTCAATTTCTTTGGGTCTCCCACATTATGGATGATTTTTTTCTCCACATGGTCATCTGAAGGCTGAACATTGACAGCAAATTTACTTCCTTTTGAGTCAATTTTACAACAAGAACCTTTGGATTCTCCTTTTATAAAGAAACTAAAAAATTTCTCCATAAGGCTTGGCACTACTGCAAGTTATGCTCCAATCCCTATTATGTCTTATCCATGTTCTTCAACGAAATTTTCTAGTCAATTTTATCCTCTTTTATGGGTGAGACTGGAGGGAAATGGGGTGACTTTCTACCATCTACAAGTCTAGCCATTGAAGAAAATTTATCTTCAACACTGTATATGTTTTCACAAAAAGGGTTAGTTTTTTATCATTTAATCAAGTATGATCTAGGATTTTATTTGAAAGAATAACATGCACAACAATAATCACAAGAGACAAGAGACACAAATAATTTTCATCGAGGAAACCATAAAGGAGAAAACCCTGCAACTTCCTCAGAGATAGAATGAGCACCAATAGACAAAGTAAAACCAAAATATAAAAATATGATCTCTGGTAGTTTTTCTCTATCTCACTTATGTGAGCTCCTCCTCTCTCACTCATGCGATACTATTGAGTGAGTGTATGATTCAAATAGAGAGTCTCACTCTCTATTTATACTTGTTTTCCACCTAACAACTACTCTATGTTAGATTTTTATCATTTAAGCAATATGATCTAGGATCTTATCTGAGAGAATAACATGCACAAAAATAATCACAAGATACAAGAGACACACATATTTTCCTTGGGGAAACCATAAAGGAGAAAACCCCACAACTTCCTCAAAGATAGAATGAGCACCAATGGAAGCAGTAAAACCCAAAGACAAAAAAAAGATGATCTCCAACAGCTGTTCTCTCTCTCACTTGTGTGAGCACTTCCTCTCTCACCCATGTGCCCTAGTTAAGTGAGTGTGTATAACAAATAGAGAGGCTCACTCTCTATTTATACTAGTTTCCAACTTGACAATTACTTACCAGGGCCGACATCTCTAGGAGAGTGTAATAACCCGAGTGCCCCTCAATTGTGGGGACTTTTTCCTCTGATCAACAAGGAGGGTTAACATTAACTCAATTGTGGGGACTATTTCCCCTACTTACAATGGAGGGTTAACCTCAATGACTTTACATGACTTTATCACATTAATGACTCTCCTGATAGGAACATCGGGGTACAATGAAATACAATTGATTCTCTTGATAGGAACATCGAGGTACAATGAAATACAATTGATTCTCCTGATAGAAACATCGGGGTACAATATAAGATATACAAGTGAATACATTCCAAAGTTACAAATACATCAACACTCCCTCTTAACTAGGAAGGTATTCATCAGCACAACTTTTCTTCTTTGGATCATTATCAAATATGGATCATCACTAGATCATCATCAAAGTTGTATCATCACTGTATCATCATCACAGCTGGATCATCACTGCTCTACTATCTCGATCAAATGGTTCTATCTCTCAATTCTACTCGTCACAAGAAGTTCTACAGAGCCATCCCTTTTCATGCTGGTTGTAGGCCTAGCCTCCATGTAGGTCTTCATATTCTTCAGCACTTATATTTGACCATGGGAGGAACAAATCCAACATCCATGTCAAAAAGGCATGCCCAGCACTCACATCTGACCATGGGAGGAACACATCCCACAACCATGTTAGAATGTCCTAGAACTTATATCTGATCATGGGAGGAACACATCTTACAACCATATCGAAAAGGCTCAGCACTTATATCCAACCATGGGAGGAAGAAATCCCACAACCATGTTGGAAAGGCTCAACACTTATATCCAACCATGGGAGGAACACATCCCGCAACCATGTTGGAAAAGCTCAACACTTATATCTGACCATGAGAGGAACACATCCCACAACCATGTCAAAAGGGATTTGCATTTAAATTTGACCATGGGAGGAACACATCCCACAACCATGTTAGAAGGGCTATGCACTTACATCTGACCATGGGAGGAAAACATCCTGCAACCATGTCAGAAGGGCTTTGCACTTACATCTGGCCATGGGAGGAACACATCTCACAACCATGTTAGAAGGGCTCAACACTTACATATGACCATGGGAGGAACACATCCCACAACCATACCAGAAGGGATCTGCACTTACATTTGACCATCAAAGGAACACATTCTGCAACCATGTCAGAAAGGCTCATGAACTCATCACTTCCCCTTGGAAGGAACCTCAATCTGGAGAACACCAAGATTCTCCTTGAAGTACTCAAACTTCACTTTGACCATTTCTAGCATAGAATCACATCAGGGCTAATTATGTCCAAGAATAACCTACGAGCTTCACCAGGACCGATTACATCCGAGGACAACCTACAGGACCGTTCACATCTGAGCAACCTATGAACTTCGCCAGGATTTTATGCTCAGAAAACCTGTCTCAATGAATATGCTAGAACTCCCTCTTTCAATAGATATCAATCTAGATCACATACTGGAGCTTCATTGCTCCTCTCTGATCTCATACTGAAGCAGCACCCCAAAGTTCTCTTCCTATCACTGACACTTCCTGCCCAATATGAATCAACATAACCCTCTAGGTTAATATTCTTATTTTCCTAATACTTGAGCCCATAATCAACTGTATCCTTTAGGTACCTCAGAATGTGCTTTGCAGCAATCAGGTGAACATGTATCATATTTTTTAGGAACTGGCTTAGTGTGTTGACATCAAAGAAAATATCTGGTATTGTATTCGTCAGGTACATCAAGGAACAAATCATTTGATGATACATCATAGCATCAATCATATCTGATGAAGCATCACTCAATAGCTTCAGGTTCGATGCCATAGGTGTAGTCATGGCCTTGCAGTCCATCATCCCGAACCTCTTCAGGATCTCCACTACATACTTCCCTTGTCCAAGGGAGATTCCATCTGCACACCTTCATGCCTAGAAAGTAGTGCATCATATGCAAGTCCTTCATCTCGAAATTGGAAGCAAGTATCCTTCTTTGAACTTTAATGAGTTCCTCTTTTCTGTCAGGAACAAGTCATTGACATATAATAGGAGCATCACTGGTATTCCTCCTTCAACCTTGAAGCAAAGGTTGGAATATTCTTTACTCTCAGTAAATCCTAGATCCATCAGTAAGCTGTCCATCCTGTTGTACCATGTCGAACCTTAGGATCTTCTGCAGTCACTCCCTCTGAAGTGGATCATCATTCTCCCTCTTCCTTTCGCACTCTATGCATTGAAACATTCTGTGCCGGAGTGACAAGTAGCTTCCTCTGCTACTAATATTCTATGTATCCACATAGGGTCACTGGATACCAATATCCTCTATCTTGAACCTTTTAAAAAGTTCTTCTCACACCCATATGTGAGCTTTCCATCCTCTATAGGATTTCATCTTCAACCTTGTAGAAAAGGTTAAGATCTTCATCACTCTAGGTGATATTCAAGCTCCTCATGTATGTGTTATCCCATGGGTGTCTTCTGAGCTTGTACAAGGCCTTCTTTCATTTGTACACATGATTATGCCTGTCATGTGTCTTATCTTCTAGTGGCTGCAAAATGTCTTTTCGTAGTATATGCCTTCTTTTCGTGAGAAGCATCATGCTACGAATATTTCCTTGTATCCCATGGACTTCTCTTCAGGTCTCGATAACTGCATCTTAGACATCATTCTTCTTGAATTGGTACTCTCCTTCCCTTTCTTCTTGCCTACTTCTTCATAGCTGGAAGGTTTGGTATCAATGATGTCACTCAACAATGTCACATAACTACATTGTGTCTGAGTCCTCTTGAATTCTCATCATACTATTCTTCATTTTGGATAATTTCTTGAATTGTCGTCACTTGTTCTTCGGAACAAGTCTCATCCTTATTTTCTCATAGGCGATTGTACGCGATATTTCCTACAAGTCAAATGCATTAGTTGTATGGTTAGAAAAATTTCATAAGGCATATTCATAATGGAAAATTCTTATGCATAAAGAGATAATCATGCAACTATTTTAGTCAATACAACATTCATCCATATCTCACAGAAACTTTCTATATGCCTTCCATCTCTACCAAGACATCATTGAGATTGTGCACTAATCCAATATGTCAGGAAAGAGGTTTCATTCTAGATAAGTATCAATGGAGAGTTGTATAGCACCATGAGCTACTTACCCATCACATGCATATTAGTAGTATATTGTCATTAATGAAAACATTCTATGATTCATAACACATCAACTGATTATAGACAAATGCATAACAAAACAATATCATGAAATGACAATTGAATACTTATCTTTATTTGTTTCGTGGGTAGACTCCTTCTTTTAGCTTCATCATCTTATTCATTCATAACAACACCATTTCTTATCCAAATGCTTAATATGGATAAGAGTTTCTTCAAGAATTGAGTTCTTCATATTCCTCATCACTTGAGGGATCTTCTTTGAATTGTGAGCGCTTGATCTTTAGTTGCTCCCATCTTCTCTTCTCTTATTAGATCTTACCAATTTGAGGTGTTCGTCTTGGTTCCAGGTCTGGATGATCTAGGGTTTGTCAGAGAAACCCTAATTTTCAAAACTTGGAATATTTCAGATTTGATTGGATAGAAAGATGGGCCTCTTCAATGTGAGTTGTCCAATGTACTCCTTTTCTGAAAACAGTGGAGGGAAGCTCTTGGAACAGGAAGCCCTAGTTTTCCAATTTCTTCTGCAAAACTTCCTGATATTTTTTCTACGATATCTATGACAATACTACTCCTCCATGTCTAAAATTTTGTACCAAAGTAGCCTCATATATCCTATTTCCAAAACCATAGGTTTGAGCATAATTTGTTTCACCAATTGGGACTTATGAGAGTTTTCCCAAGGTGACTTCTTTCAGGACTTTTCATCATAGTGAACTTGTACATACTTCCACGTATCATTGTTTCATCATCAAGGTCTGAAACTTTTACCATAGAAATCATAGTCCATTCCCTATCTATAACATCTGTGAAATTTTATTTGGACCTTTGTAGCCCGATATATAGCAATTCTCCCTAGGTGTCCCTTTTAGGGATGAATCCTGGAAGAGGATGGAACCCTTCTTTGGAGGAATCATATCTCCCAAAATATAATGAATCTGAGGATGAAATTTTTACATAGGGTACATCAATATTTTTTATTTGTCTTGTCAACATTTCATCCCCTTAGACATCTTCAATCCTGAGATATAGTGAATGTACCAAAACTACCTATTTTAGTATTTTAGGGTTTTTCAGGCTCGGGGTCAAACTAGGGTTTGAATTTCCCAGAGTTTTACCCAACCAAAAAATTTGAACTTGGTCTCTAAACTTCTATTTTAATGAAGAGAGAAATCCTATGCTAGGCTCACTCAAAAATTCATCTCCTGTAAAAAGCCCTAATTTCCCGTAGCTAAAACTGAAAATGCCCGGAATCAAATTTTGCTTCGACAGAAACATGCACCCTTCAATGGAGAGTTAGCCTAGCCTCCTTTTCTTGATGGATTGTGGAGAGAGACCCAAAAGGTAAGAATCCATAGATTCTATAGTTGCACAGTGTCTTCTTCTCAGGTTAGCTCTGATATCATGTTAGATTTTTATCATTTAAGCAATATGATCTGGGATCTTATCTGAGAGAATAACATGCATAGAAATAATCACAAGAGACAAGAGACACAAATATTTTCCTTGAGGAAACCATAAAGGAGAAAACCCCACAACTTCCTCAGAGATAGAATGAGCACCAATGGCTACAATAAAACCCAAAGACACAAAAAGATGATCTCCAGTAGTTGTTCTCTCTCTCACTTATGTGAGCACTTCTTATCTCACTCATGTGCCCCAGTTGAGTGAGTGTGTATAACAAATAGAGAGGCTCACTCTCTATTTATACTATTTTTCGACTTGACAATTACTTACCAGGGTCGACATCTCTAGGAGAGTCCAATAACACTAGTGCCCCTAAACTGTGGGGACTTTGCCCTCCGATCAACAAGGAGGGTTGACCTTAACTCAATTGTGGGGACTATTACCCCGAATTACAATGGAGGGTTAACCTCAATGAATTTACATGAATTTATTATATTAATGACTCTACCGATAGGAACATCAGGGTACAATATAAGATATACAAGTGAATACATTCAGAAGTTACAAATACGTCAACACTCCTTCTTAACTAGGAAGGTATTCTCTTGACACAGTTCATCAGCACAAGTATTCATTACTGGATCACCATCAAAGTTTGATCATCATCATCACTGCTCGAACAAATGGTTCTATCTCTCAATTCTACTTGTCATAGGAATTTCTACAGAGCCAACCCTTTTTCATGCTGGATGTAGGTATCAACACTTATATCTGGCCATGGGAGGCCCATCCTGCCACCGTGTCGGAAAATTCCATGCACTTACATCCGACCATGGGAGGCCAAGCCTGCCACCATGTAGGAAAGGCCCAGCACTTACATTTGACCATGGGAGTCCCATCCTACCACCACGTCAAGAAGGCCTTGCATTTACATTTGACCATGGGAGGCCTAGCCCACCACCATGTTAGAAAGGATTTGCACTTACATTTGACCATGGGAGGCCCAACTTGCCACCATGTCAGAAAGGCTCTACACTTACATATGACCATGAGAGGCTCATACTTCCACCATGTTAGAATGACTCTCCACTTACATATGACCATGGGATGTCCATCTCGCCACCATGTTATAAAGGATCTACACTTACATATGACCATGGGAGTCCCAACGTGACACCATGTTAGAAAGGATCAGCACTTACATCTGACCATTAGAGTCCCATCCTACCACCATGTTGGAAAGGCCCATCGCTTCCCTTTGGAGGGAAGCTTGATATGAAGAACACCAAGCTACTCTCTGAAGTACTCAAACTTCACTCTGGCGATTTCTAGAATAGAATCACCTCAGGGCTAATTATGTCTAAGGATAACCTACGATCTTCACTAGGACTAATTACATTCGATTACAACCTACATGATTTATTATGTCTGAGCAACCTATGAGCTTTGCCAGGATTTTATGCTTAGGCAACCTGTCTCACCGGCTATGCTATAACTCATCACTTCCTCTTTCAAAAGATCTCAATCTAGATCACATACTAGAGCTTCACTGCTCCTCTCTGTATCATACAAAAATGAAAGTCAGATCAATCAAATCAAATAGTGCTTTTCAAAAGAAACATACTACCTCCCAAATAGTTGAGAAAGTGGCAACATATTTTGCCTCGGCTATACTCATTGCCATGCAGGACTCCATCTTTCCCAACCAGTAGCCCATACTGGATCTCAAACTGTAGAAGCATCCCAAGGTGCTCTTCTTCTCAGTGGCACTACCAATCCGAATCAACATAACCATGCAGGTTAGTCTTCTTATTCATATAATGCTCAACTGTACCCTTCATGTACCTTACTACATGCTTTGAAACTAGGTGATCATGTCTTGAATCCATTAGGAACATCAATGAATGAAACATTTGATGATACATCATGGAATCAATTGTCTCCGATTAAGCATCACTCAATAGCTTCATGTTTGATTCCATAGGTGTGGCCATGGACTTGCACTCCATCATCCCGAACCTCTTTAGGATCTCCACTGCATACTTCCCTTTTCCAAGGGATATTCCATCCACATTGTTCCACACCTCCATTCTTAGAATGTAGTGCATCATACTCAAGTCCTTCATCTCGAACTCGGTAGCAAGTCTCCTTCTTGCAAATTTAAAGAGTTCCTCTTTTCCTGTTAGGAACAGGTCATCGACATATAACAGGAGCATCACTGGTCTTCTGTCTTCAACCTTGAATAAAAGGTTGGAATCCACTTTACTCTCAGTAAATCCTAGAGCCATCAATAAGCTGTCCATCCTGAACCTCAGGATCTTCTGTAGCCACTCCCTCTGAAGTGGAGCAACATTCTCCCTCTTCCTTTCGTACTCTATGTATTGAAACATTCTGTAATGGAGTGACAAGTAACTTCCTCTGATACTAATATTCTATGTATCCATCTAGGTTCACTAGATACCAAGATACAATCTTGAACCTTTTCAAAGGTTCTTCTCGCACCCATCTGTGAGATTGTCATCCTCTATAGGCTTTCATCTTCAACCTTCTAGCAAAGGTTAAGATCTTCATCACTCTAGGTGATATTCAATCTCCTCATGTATGTGTTATCCCATGGGTGCCTTATGAGCTCATACAAGTCCTTCTTTAATTTGCACACATGAATCTGCATGTCATGTGTCTCGACAACTCCCAGTTGCTGCAAATGTCTCTTCGTAGTCTATGCCTTATTTCTGTGAGAAGCCTCGTGCTATGAATTTTGCCTTGTATCCCACGATGTTTTTTGATGTATTTGTAACTTTGGAATGTATTCACTTGTATATTTCATGTATTGTACCCTGATGTTTATTCCAGGAATTATCTGTAATGTAGTTGAGTCATGTCATGCCCCAATGTTCCCATCGAGAGTTTCTATAATGTAAACAAGTCATGTCAAGTCATTGTGGGTAACCCTCCTATTGTTCAAGGGTTAAAGTCCCCGCAGTTGTGGGGCCCTAGGGTTATTAGATTCTCCTAGAGAATTCGACCCTAGTGAGTTATTGTCAAGTTGGGAATTAGTATAAATAGAGAGTGAGCCTCTCTATTTATCACACACTAACTCACACTCAGTTTTAGCGCATAACTGAGAGAGAAGAAGTTGCTGGGACAAGAGAGAGAGAGACTACTATTGTCGGGAGATCATCTTACTATTTTTTAGGCTTTCATTTTGGTGTTGATTCTATCTCTGAGGAAATTGCAGGGTTTTCTCCTTTATGGTTTCCCTGAGGAAAATATTTGTGTTCATTGTCTCATGTGTTTGATTGTTGTGCTTGTTATTCTCTCAGATAAGATCCTAAGTTAATGATAGCTTAAATGATAAAAATCTAACATGGTATTGGAGCTAACCTGAGAAGAAGACACTATGCAGCTGCGAAAACTGGGGATTCCTACTTTTTGGATCTCTCTCCACAGATTTTCAGCAAAAAAAGGTTGGGCTGACTCTCCTCTCTAGGGCACATCTTTCTATTGAAGCAGAATCTGATTCTGAGCATTTTCAGTTTTTGACCTGACACTACTACCAGAAATTAGGGATTTCCACAGAAGTGGAATTTTTGAGTGATCCCAGGCCTGGATTGATCTCCTCCTCAAAATCAAAGTTTAGAGATCAAGATCAAAGCTTTTGGTTGGACAGAACTCTGGGAAAGTCAAACCCTAATCTGCTCCTGAACCAACTCTGCAGAAATTCAGCTCCATATCCAGATCCGACATCTTAACCTGGTAAGATCTAAATCTTTTGTATTTCTATTGGAGTTTCTCAGTTAAGATGTGGTTAATATGTCTCATCATATCAAGCTTTATGAAAATCTTGAGGGAGATGATAACTTCCGAGCCTGGAAGTATAGGATCTCCGTGGTCCTGGAAGAAAATGAGTTGGACTCCTACATCAATGAGGAGGTTCTAGTTCCAGAGGAAGATGAGGTTAAGGAATTAAACAAGAAGAAATTGGTCATGGATAAGAGGATTATTGTTGATTCAATAAAGGATCATCTCATATGACAGGTGTCCTCCCTAAAGACACCTAAAGCTATGTTTGATGCCTTAACCAAACGGTTTGAAGGAAAGAACATAAACCAGAAGATGACCTTGAGGAACCAATTGAAGAATGTGAAGATCCAGAATGCAGAGACCATACAGTCATACTTCACAAGGGTATCCTAGATCAAAGAACAACTTGAAGTAGTGGATGAAGAAGTGGAGAATGCAGAGATTCTAATGACCACCTTGAATGGTCTTCCTACGACATGGGACTCTTTCATTCAAGGGATTTGTGCCATAAAGAAGCTAGTCAAGTTCAGCAGACTATGGGAATAATGCTCTCAAGAAGAAGCTCAGATAGCAACTCGAGAAGAAAAGATGGGAAGTGAAGATCAAGCTCTCGCAGTACGATCCAAGAAAACCAGAACTAGCCACCATAGAGGTAAGCACTCTCACCAGAAGAGTAACTTTAGAAATCCTAGAGATATGTATAAGTACATTTTCTATACATGTAATGAAAGAGGACACTTTGCTAGAGATTGTCCTAGAAACAAAAGTAGCTCTCACAAGAAGAAGGGAAACAAGAGAAGACATCATGCTCATGCTGCAGAGGATGATGAACCTTCAATAAAGAGAACCAGACAAGACAGTGATGATTCTTCAAGTGATGAAGAATATGTTATGATTTCCACTCTCATGGGAACTATCACACATGGTAGCAATGATTGGCTTATAGACAGTGGTGCTTCCAAACGTATGATAGGATTCAAGGAATCCTTTATGAAACTATCTAAACATGAATCACCTCACAAGGTGAAACTTGGAGATGACTACTAGTATCCAATAAAAGATAGTGGTGAATCCTCATACAAGCTACACTCTGGAAAGTCTGTATTGTTTGTACCTAGACTAAAGAAGAACCTCCTCTCCATATCTGCATTGGATGCAAAAGGAATGAGGGTTACATTTGTAGATGGCCAAGTTCTCATGTGGTGAAAGGGAAATTCTATTGATGATGCAGTAGTGATTGGGGAACAAGAAGGAAGACTATACAAATTGAAGGGCCAACTAGAACAAGCTTTGGTTCATGACTCGGTAGAACCAAATGAGCTTTGGCATAGAAGGCTTGCACATGTGCATTATAGAGCACTACCACTTGCAAGCAAAGTTGTTGAAGGTCTCCCAGAAATGCAGACAAAACGTGAAGGTGTATGTAAAGGATGTGTGAAAGGGAAGAACACAAAGAAGACATTTCCAAGTAGTGAGAGCAAGGAAAAAGGAATCTTGGAAAACATCCACTCCGATGTATGTGGTCCAATGTCATCCAGTTCATTAAGCGGGTATGCATACTATGTTTCTTTTATTGATGATTTTTCTAGGAAGACATGGATATACTTTATGAAGAACAAAGATGAAGTATTCAACAAGTTCAAGGAATTTAAATCCTTGATCGAGAACCACACAGAAAATAAGATCAAGACCTTTCGATCAGATAATGGCAGAGAATTCACATCAAATGAATTCAAAGAGCTATACAAAGACTCAGGGATTAAAAGGGAGTTATCCACTCCATATAATCCACAACATAATGGGATTGTGGAAAGAAAGAATAGAACGATCACGGAAGTAGTAAGGGCCATGCTTCATGATCAATATCTTCCCATGCATCTATGGGCAGAAGCTTCCAGAACAATAGTATATGTACAGAACTATACTCCACACAGAGTACTCGAGAACAAGACACCTGAAGAAGTATTCTCCAGCAAGAAACCAGAAGTCAGCCATCTCAGAATATTCGATTGTCCTGTATACATACACATTCCGAAAGAAAAGAGGATGAAGTTAGATCCTTCAGGAAAGAAGGGTATATTTGTGGGATACTCTAAAAGCTTGAAGGCTTACAGAATATAATTCCCAGGATTCAAGAAGATCGACATCAGCAGAGATGTAACATTTGACGAAGATTCAGCCTACATCAAATCCATGAAGAGACTGGCTGAAGAACCTGAAGAAACAGAAGCACCCATAATTCATGATACAACCATGAACGAAGAAATTCAAGAAGAGGATCGAGAATTAGAAGAACCTCAAGACTTCTTTCTTGAATGGTGTAGTAGAAGAGGAAGTGTATGTGTAGCAACCACTCAGTTTTGAGACACATGACAGGGAGTCTCATGTGTGTAGATTGAAGAAATCCTTGTATGGTTTGAAATAGGAACCCAGGACATGGTACGACAGAATTGATGGCTTTCTATCTAGTTTGGGCTTTACCAAAAGTAAAGTAGATTCCAACCTTTACTACAAGGTTGAAAAAGGTAACCCAGTGATACTCCTATTGTATGTGGATGATTTGTTTGTAACAGGTATGGATGGGTTGATTGCTGATACGAAGAGGAAGTTTACTACCAAGTTTGAAATGAAAGACTTGGGTATGATGCACTATTTTATAGGCATGGAGGTGTGGCAGAATGTGGATGGAATATTCCTCAGACAAGGGAAGTATGCAGTAGAGATCCTGAAGAGGTTTGGGATGATGGACTGCAAGGCCATAACCATACATATAGCATCGAACCTGAAGCTATGGAGTGATGCTTCATCAGAAGTGGTTGATGCTATGATGTATCGTTAGATGATTGGGTCCTTGATGTACCTAACAAACACGAGACCAAATATTTGCTTTGTTGTGAACACCTTGAGCTAGTTCCTGACAGATCCAAGACATGTTCACTTGATTGCTGCAAAGCATATCCTGAGGTACCTGAATGGTGCAGTTGATTATGGGCTCAAGTACGAGGAGAATGTGAAGATTAACATGGAGGGTTATGTTGATTCAGATTGGGCAGGCAGTGTCATTGATAGGAAGAGCACTTCAGGATGATGCTTTAGTATGGGATCAGTTGTGATCTCTTGGTTTAGCAAGAAGTAGTCCTGTGTGGCACTGAGTATAGCTAAAGCAGAGTATGTCGTAGCTTATTCAGCTAGTTGCGAGGACGTGTGGCTAAGAAAGTTACTATCTGATTTATTTGATCTCCAGTTGGATGCTACTTGTATATATTGAGACAACCAGAGTTGTGTGAAGTTGTTGAAGAACCTGGTGTTCCATGACAAGTCAAAGCATATCGAGATCAAGTATCACTATATTAGGGATATGGTATAGAGAGGAGCAATGAAGCTCCAGCATGTTGCGATGGATGAATAGATAGCTAATGTGTTGACGAAGCCATTAGCCAGAGTGAAGTTTGAGTACTTCAGGCAGAAGCTTGGTGTTCTCTAGATATAGGTTCCCTCCAAGGGGAAATGATGAGTCCGTGAGCCATTCTGACATGGTGAGAGGATTAGGTTCCTTCCATGGTTAGATGTAAGGGCTGAGCCATTCTGTCATGGTGAGAGGATTGGTTCCTTTTATGTCAGATGTGAGTGCTAAGTCATTCTGATGTGACTATAGGATTGGTTCCTACATGATCAAATACAAGTGTTGAATGCCATTCTTGGAATGGAGGCACCTGGTTAGTTACCAAGAATACTCAGCTTGGTGCTGAGATGCCATATTCTGGGATAATGGAGGCACCTGGTTAGTTACCAGGAATCCTCAGTCTGGGACTGAGAGCCTATTACCACTTAAGTTGTACTTAGTGGTTTTTATCAAGTGAGCCTGGTGAACCGGATAAACATGATTTGTTCAGACTTCAAAAGACCTTCGGAAGTGCTTCTTAGAAGTGCTTGTTGTACTATATCACATGTTCATACCCCCTTGGGGGAGTTGTAATAAATGTTCTAGCATGATAGTGTCTATAAAAGAATCGGTCTCATAGAATTTATTTGTTAATCCGATCAGCCCAAGGATTTTTTTCCCTTGGTTATTATTGGTTGTTGAATAAATGACTTATAATTACTGAGTTTTTCACTCAATACCTCCAAAGCTGGGGTGGTCGGCTTGGGATTTAGGCCTATTGAGGTTATTAGAGTTTATGTGTCAATGTATAAACAAGCTAGGCATTATGGTTGAGTCATATGAACATGTCTAAGTCCCCCTAAACTTTTAATTTTTTTTAATTTTTTAATTTTTTCAGTGTTTTTTATTAAAATTTAATTTTTCCAAAACTTAGGCTATTTTTTAATAGTTTAATTGGAAAAATTGGTTTTGTAATAAAAGTGGGATCAATAATCAGTTTTAGTCATGTAGGTGCTCATTTTCAAGCTAAGAGCACCCAGTAAACCTATAGACCCACTATTTCCAAGTTTTGAGTGATTTTCCATCACTCAGGTCAAAAAGCCCCCAAAAATCAAATATTGATTATTTAATTGATGAAATAATTATATAATGGAGAAAACCCCAAATCCCAAATCATTGGGATTTTCTCCGATTTGACTGAAATCAATCTCATCGGCTTGGGATTGACTAGATCTAACAATTCCTTGACTGAAGGAGGTGATTTGGGTTGATCTGGGAGTGCATCACAACATGCAATTTGGGGAATTTAACCCTCTCTCTCTCCTTCACATGTGTGGGCTCATTTGGATGAGTTTTGGTGGATGCTTCAGTCAACAGGTTGAGGTGTCAGTCAGATTAGCTCTCTGATTAACAGTTAGACTCAATGGAAGCTCAGTTTAGCTTCAAATCAGGAATTGATGGACTCTCCTTCAGCTGCAGTTGTCTATCTCCTTAGGATTTGTGAGGCATTGATGGACTCTCCTTTAGCTACAGTTGTCTATCTCCTTGGGATTTGTGCCCCCTATGGGCTGGGGTTTCAACTTTTTTGTATAAATAAAGCATGGATGCCTCCTTTCCGAGTTAGCTATTATTGGATTGAGGAGCTATTGTTGTTGTAATACTGTGTAATATCTTTTGATATTGGAATAAAGTGAAGCTTTGGAGGCTAAAACGGTGTAATTCTCTTATATGTGTGGAATTAACATTGTCTTGCAGCTTTCTGTTACCGGTGTCTTTCTCTCAATTTCTGCATCTAAATCATGTCTGGCCTGAATGATTCAGCTTAATCAATAGGAGTATAGTTGGGCAAGTAATATTACTTGTTTTTCAATATCTCATAGTATATATGCTTGAAGATTCAGATTATACATGTTTAAATAAGTTTATTTGCATGTAATCCCTCTGTTTTTTCATATATCTCTATCCAGATCTCATAAGGTTTGTGTGCAAGATTGTTTGTTAGTTTTCAGGTAGCAGGGGTTGGACGAAATGTGGATCTAGCTTGAATCCACTAGGAATTCTACTATTTTGTGAAGGCATTGTCCCTCGGCATTCAACTAACTAGTCTTTTTTGTAGAACCATTCCAGCAACAAGCGTTCTTTTGTTCCTCTTCCTCCTTCAAATTTCTTAAAATCAGTCCAGTTACTTGTTTTGCAGCTTTAGAATTGTTTAGATCTAAAAATTTCAGAATTCATTTTACATATATCTTGCTGCCTTAAATCTCATAAACTAGATCTCATTCCTAAAGAAATTTTACAAGCATTCTAGATCTAGTTTTAGGGAAAATTGTCATTTTTCAAGGCTGTGAAAGTAGATCTAAAGCTTGTTGAATGCATGGTTGTTTCCTCAGAATATGAAAATTTATATTCAAAATTTTAAGTGCTTCATATTGGATGCCCCAAAATCAGGCCAATATCCCAAGGAAAGCTTTCTTTCCTTGGTTCTTTTTCTGCTTCTTTAAAAACTAGTTTTAACTTAGAATTTTTGGGTAAAAAGTTTGTTCATCCAAAAGTACTTTCAAAGTAATTTTGGGAATATTTAAATATGATAAGCTTTCTGATTTTTATCAGGTGTAACAGAAAATAGGAGGAGGTGCTGTCCGGAAATCATTTTTGGACCATTCGAAAACCCCCCAGGGGGTCTCCGTTTTCCCAAAATTTCAAAATTTCAAAATTTGTAAACCCATGGTCTCATTCCATATAAGGACCAAGTGGATTAATTTCAATTTTCTGATATTGTAATTTCTGCTAATAAAAAGAAAAATCTTTTCAAATAGGCTCTTTCGAGCCTATTCACCATCCCCCTTGGGGGGATTCGCGTCTGTGTCATTTTTTACATTTGTTCATCTTTTTTCAATATAGTATAGTTCTAATCTGTAGGATTGTATACTTTGATAATAATTTTCCTTATTCCATATTTTCAATTCAAAATTAATCATACTACTTACCCCATGACTTCCTGATTGACCCGTAAGGGGAAAGAGATGCATGGTAGGACTAATTAGAAAACCGGTGTTGTGTATCTCTGATTCCATTTTCATTAATTGTTTTAATAATCATAATAAAATCAACCCCTACTTGATTCCCCGATTAAGGTCCACTTGGACTGAAAGAGGTTCCTAGAGGGTTTTCTTTTTAATAAGAACATGTTATCTCCCAAAATAATTTATTTCGATAGTATGAAGAATTTAATTCATGCAATGAGGGATATGAGAAATCACTGACAGTTTGAAAGCCTTTTTTTTATTTGGATGAAAATTTCACAAGTCGTAGCTTTCGGTGGCTTGGGCAAGGATCAGAACATCTTATTGGCCACCGAAAGTTGGAAGATAAATACATTAGAGGAAATTTCAACTCAAAATGGGCCTCCTAAAATGAACTAATACAATAATAGTTAAAATAATAAAATAATATTTATTAATTTTGGAGGAAGAAAAGAAAAAAACTACGTTTTTGTTTGTATTTTTGACATATCTCCTCGTGTTTTTACTCAAATTTCGATTGGGAGAGCTCGTTGGATGCAGAATTAAATTCCGCACCCAACGAGTACCCACTCGGCATACTTTTGACGGACCCATCTACCCCAAAAACAAGAAATACCTGAAAAAAATGGAATGATGATGTCATCATTCCATTTTTTTCAGGTATTTCTTGTTTTTGGGGTAGCGGGGTCCGTCAAAAGTATGCCGAGTGGGTACTCGTTGGATGCGGAATTTAATTCTGCATCCAACGAACTCTCCCAATCGAAATTTGAGTAAAAACACGAGGAGATATGTCAAAAATACAAACAAAAAAAGTAGTTTTTTTTATGATACCTATCCCCAAATTTATATTAAAAAAGTGTTTAAGACCTATATGGTATTTCAAATTTAAAGAAATTTCATTGGCTAACACATGATGACATGGAATTTGAATAAAAGTTAAAAGGCCCATTTTGAGTTGAAATTTCCTCTAATGACATGTGGAAAACCCCTTCGGCGGTTAGACGTATTGCTAAATTTTTTACTGCCATCGGAACGTTTTTAAATAGTGATCAAAGATGTAGTCCTCTATTACACCGATTTTTTGGAGTTTGAGTCCCCTATAGTGGTGCCACTATAGAGAATCTAGTGTTTTGAAGTCCCGATCATTTTTTGGCTTGAAGTTCCAATCGCAAAGCTAGTGGTTTAAAGTTCCGATGGGCTAGAGGAAAGAGCTTCCAATCGCCGATGTAGAAACCGTCGCAATGCTAGTGATTTGAGACACCGACACTGCAGTAGTAGTCCATTCTAAGGCACCGATGGGATAGTGGCTAGAGCTTCTGAATTTTGATCACGAAACTAGTGGTTTAAAGCTCTGACACTGCGGCAGTGTTCAGATAAAAAGTTCTGACACATTAGTGATTACAGCTTTCGATCACCGACAAGATAGCGATTGAAAGCACCGATACGTTCAGTCTTGGGGTTCCGATCACCGATGCTGAGAATATTAGTCATTTGAATCTTCGACACCACAACAACATTCAGGCTGGGGTGCTGACATGCTAGAGGAAAGAGCTTTCGATGGCCGATGAAGAAATCGTCATGATGCTAGTGATTTGAGACACCGACACTGCAGCAACATTTAGGCTTGGGGCATCGACGGGTTAGAGGTTATAAATTTAAATCACTAGCCACAGCGGTAGGGCAGAAAATTTCGGTGGATTAAACAAAAAATGTCACGTCAGTTATCCGTCGAAACACTGGCTTTTGGCGGCAAAATTACACTAAATTGACAGTGGTGATTATCAGTGACTACTGCAGTTATTTAGTATTCATTCAGTGAACTAGATATTCGTCATAAGTTAGAAAATTAGTTAGGTAGGGTTTGAAACCCTAATTTGAAAAAACTATCACTTCTGAGTATTTTTTGTGAAAACAGATCGAAGTTTCAAGATCTGTCATTTTTTGTAGAAGGCTATAAATCCCATGATCAATTTTATAATAAAGTTTCAACTTCAGGGATTTATAAGCCTATAATTCCTTCATGCTTCTCATTTAACTTATTCATGATATAAGCTCTTTTATTGTGATCTGTTCAGCAATCATCTCTTTCTTTACTGTATTTATGCCTGAATGTGTATTTAGGTCATTTTCAGATTGATTTAAAGCTGATAGCTGTCATCCTATTGGTTTGTTAGTGTGATTTGATTTATAAATACCATCCTCATCAGGACTTAGCCATTTATATGCATGTGTTTTGTATGTAAGTCTGCCATCCTGGTGAGTTCTCCATCCCTGCACCTTATTGTCGAACTTCTGAGCAATTGTAACTAAAATCCTTGTAAATGAGTGGGTTTTATGCATGTCTTGAGAGTGGAAAGGTTATATAGGTCAACTGACTTGATCCATATCATAAAACCCTAAAAACATTTTAAGTTACCAGGAATCCTCGAGCTACAACCTGGAGGAGTTTCCTGGAGTGATAACAAATTGGCGCCATTGCTGGGAAGAGGAGATTGAAGCTCAGCTTCCCTGGGAGACGACATAGATCCATGCTTTGATGGTAGACAAAGCATGGACATTATTATGGTTGTAATAATCTATTTGGAAAATCCATTTATATAAGGTGGCTTCAATAAGACCAAGTACCAGAGCAAACCCAAAGGGGCCACCAGCAACACCTGTTTTAGATCTAGAAGAAATTTTGAGGAAAGCTAGGGATTTACTAAGACAGACCAGTAGTGCTGCACAAAAAGCTACATCAGGTATTTCAAGAAATCTTTCTGCTATTATTTCTTCTGCTAAAACTCTTAATTCCCAGGAATATTTAGATACATCAGAAAAATCTAGGGTTTGGGCATCTTCAAGCACTGCTGTTTGTGAATATCCAATCCCTGGTGAATCCACTGGGATAATTATACCTCCACCTTCTCAGTAAGTATCTTCATCAGCACTACCTTCTACAACCCTGTCCATACCCATTTCCAATATGGTTTCCCCTCAATTGACCAAAATGGAAAGGATCCTGGTAGCTCGATATGCGCCCTTAATTTTTCCAAATCCTCTCGGAGCCATGCCTACTTGGGATTATCTCAAGTATATGCCTAATTTTATAGGGGAAGGGGATTTCACTGTTGAAGAACATCTAGAGGATTTTTACAGCTATGCTGAAAATATTAACATAGAACAAGAAGATGTATGGACTAGGGTTTTTGTTGAAAGCCTAGATGGCCAGGCTAGGAAGTGGTTTAAGGAACTGCTTGCCAGATTAGTGGTAGGCATAGAGGCCCTAGATGACATTTTCCTAAAGCATTGGGGAGAAAGGAGGGACCACCTCTACTATATCATAGAATTCAGCAACCTGAAAAGAGAAAATGGGGAGTCTGTCTCCAACTTTACAAAGAGATTCAACAATATGTACAGCAAGATCTCTACCAAAATTAAGCCAACTGATACCTCAACCAGGATAACTTATGCAAATGCCTTTGACTCTGACTTCTTCTTACTTCTCAGAGAAAGGAGGTCTACTTCCTTATCACTCATGCAGGATGCTTCCCTAGAGGTAGAGTCAAACATTCTGGCATCTCAGAAGGTAAAAGGGAATATAGACAAGAAAAATCAGCCAACAGACTATAGTGGGGCTTCCACATTAGAGAACAAGATTGACAAAATGACCAAACTGTTAGATAAAATAACTGCTGAAATGTCTAAATTGAAGGACCACGGACATCTACCTATGAGGGGTAAACGACCAAGTGACTTTGCTCCTCGAAACCAAAATTTTGTTCCTTATAGAAGAGGAAACCCCCCCCAGTTCAGATTCTCAGAAGGGAGATAAATCAAGGGGAAGATCAGAGGATAAGAGCTCCATTTCAAAATGTTGTATTAGAAGAAGAGACCGAATTCATTGAAGAAGAAGGAGAAGCTGCAGACAATATCCACTACATGGAGGATGAGGTGGACTATTCTTTTCTGACATAGGAAGAATATGAGGAAGCCCTGATTGATGAGTAGATCACTAAAGAGGCTATCTATCAGGTTGATGGTCAGGGAGGTTACAAACTGAGGTATAAGCTGGTTGGTCCCCTCAAGAATAATGTTGTACCTGTCAAGCAACCTACTGCACCAGCTAGAAAGGTTGTTGTTTTACCAAAGAAAGTGGTTGTCCCATCCAAAGCATTGCATAAACCAGCACGTTCTGCCACACTTGATCAATTCCAACTCAAAACTATAGCTCATGAGGTAAGGTTTCCAGATAGGTTGCATTATTCCTTCAACCTCGAGTCTGAAATTCAAAAATTGAAAATCCTTTTCCCTTTAATTGAGCTAATGAAGAATGATGCATTCAAAACCTCCATTCTGAATTCCCTTTAGCCCAAGGTGAACATTGACATTGACTTTGTGAACCTGCAAGATGACAAGCCTATTGTAACCTTGGGCCCCATGATCGAAGACCTAAAGGACTCCTACCCACCATTCTATATATCATTGAACATCCATGATAAAATCCTCCATAACTGTCTGCTGGATTCAGGAGCCTCTCATAACCTAATTCCAAAGGCTGTGATGGATGATATTGGCCTCAGCATCACCAAGCCCTACCATGATTTATTCTCCTTTGACTCTAAGAAGGTCAAGTGCTTGGGCCTCATCAAATACCTTGCTGTAAACTTAACTCAGCTACCTTCGAAAAGTGTAATGATGGACATTGTAGTGGCTGATATTCCTCCAAAATTCAGCCTCTTGCTGTATCGGTCATGGAGAAAAAGACTAGGTGGCACCCTTCAGATGGATCTAACATATGCCACCATTCCCATGTTTGGAGGGGAGACTAAGAGGTTGTATAGGGAAAATTAGCTAGCATACAATATAAGCAAGGAGATCCACTCAGTGAATCACCACATCTACGCAGTGGACACTGATTTTGGGTCTTGCATTTTGCAAATAGATGATAATCAGCAGACATCAGTTCAGCTCACTAAGCCCACCCGTCAGCAACCTGAAGAAGTAACAACAGCAATTTGGACCATGTATTTTGGTGGGGCTAGCACTCAAAGCTTAGCAGGTGCGGGTGTAGTATTGATCTCCCCATCTAAGGAAAACATTCACCTGTCTTATAAGCTTGATTTCAAAACCACCAACAACATAGCAGAATATGAAGCCTTGCTACTAGGAGTTAAAGCTTCCAAGGGGATGGGGATCATGTGCATGAATATTTTTGGAGACATAGACCTCATCATACAACAGGTCAACAACTCTTTTCAGACAAAAAATATCAGATTGAAGGCCTACAGGGACGAGGTCAAGTACAGACCCTCTCTGCCAGACAATGTAAAATTTTGGAGGGTGTTTGAGAATGATGAGGAGCTTAGTAAATTCCTTCAGTTAGTAGATGAATTCTCTGACATACACATAGACCATGAAAACCTTAACATGGAGGAATCCAAATAGCTCAAGTTAAAAGATAAAGTGACTGAGCAGAATATTGTCCAATTGCCCAGCAACTACATACCCCGAGGTCTAGTACCACTGGAAGAACTGTTTGATCACAATGACATCCCTCTCAAGACTGCCAAAGAGGAGCTAGACCCTGCTATACAAGAGAAAAACATGGGCAGCCAAAGCCATCCTAAACTAATAAATCTTTCCATTGGGTTGAATGCTGATCAGAAGTCTAAATTTTGCAGCTTGATAAAAGAGTTTGGTGATATTTATTCCTGGGAGTATAGTGACCTAAAAACTTATGACACCAATATCATCCAGCATAGAATTCCTTTGGAGAAGGACATCATTCCTTTCAAACAGAAGCTAAGACCCATCATCCCTCTCCTATTACCAATGATTGAAAAAGAGATCCACAAGCTCCTTAAATCCAAGATCATAGTTCCCCTCAGATATTCCAAGTGGATTGCAAACCTGGTAGTGGTAAGAAATAAAAATGGAGAAATCAGGTTGTGTGTGGATTTTAGCAACCTGAACAAGTGTTCCAAGAAGTACAACTATCCACTGCCCAAAATGGAACACCTATTGCAGAAAGTCTCGAGGGATAGAGTTATGTCCTTCCTTGATGGCTTATCTGGATACAACCAAGTTGCTGTGCACCCTGATGACCAAGAGAAGACTGCCTTTACCACCCCCTAGGGTACCTTCATGTATTCTAAAATGCCATTTGGGATAATGAATGTTGGGGCTACTTTTCAGAGAGCCATGGACCTACCTTTTGTAGGGATAAGAGATAAATTTGTGTTGATATATTTGGATGACTTAACAGTTTACTCTCACAGCCATCATGATCACTTGCAGCATTTAAGGAAGGTATTTATGAAGTGCAGAAAGTATGGAATATCACTGAACCCCAAGAAGTCCCAGTTTTCACTCAATGAAGGAAAGCTCCTAGGACACAGAGTCTCAGCTGAAGGTGTAAAGATTGATCCGGTGAGGGTGGAAGCAATTCAGCAGCTGTCAATACCAAGGTCAAAAAGAGACATTCAGTCCTTTTAGGCAAGATAAACTTTGTCAGGAGATTCATTCCTAATTTCCTTGAGTTGGTAAAGCACATAATAGTCATGCTAAAAAAGGATGCAAAAATAAAATGGACTGACCAGGTGAGAAACTCTTTTGAAGACATTAAGAAAGACATAATGGGGGCCCTAACCCTAATTAGTCCCAACTACACCAAGGGTTTTTACATTTTCTCTTTTGCATCTTATGACACAGTGGCAGCTGTACTATTACAAAAGAATGATGAAGGTCTTGATCATCCAATTGCTTTCTTCAGCAGAACCCTGAGAGATGCTGAGCTGAAGTATGATCCAAATGAGAAGCAGGCTTATGCTCTCATAAAATCTTTGAAGACTTTCAGAATCTACATTCTCCATGCAAAGGTCATTGCATATGTCCCTTCAGCTGCTGTGAAGGATGTTTTGACTCAACCTGATATTGATGGGAAGAGAGATAAGTGGATTGAAAAACTCATTGATTTTGACGTAGAGGTGAAACCCACCAAGCTGGTAAAGGGATTAGGTCTAGCCAAAGAAAACTATGAACTGATGGGAATAAATTTCACATGTGTTAGACCAGTAAGGATGCAGACTGTGGTAGCAGCTAAAACAGAAGTAAATCAAGATCAGAATAACAGTCCATCAGTAGCTGAGAACATATCTTCATGTGAGTGGTACTCAGGTATCATTCAATTTTTGCAAAAAATAGAAGTTTCTCCTAATGTCACTCCTAACCAAACACGAGCTCTTAAGTTGAAATCTATTAAGTTTTGCATAATTGACAAACTGCTATATTGGAGGGATCACTTTGGAATTTTGTTAAGGTGTCTAGATAAAGAGGAAGCAGAGCAGGTCATGCATCACTTTCATTCCAGTACATGTGGAGGTCACCACTACTGGAAAACCACAGCCCACAAGATCTTAAGAGAAGGATACTATTGGCCAGTCCTCTTTGCTGATGTATGCACTTTTGTAAGGGCCTGTGACCAATGTCAAAGATTTATAGGGAAGCAACAACTCAAATCCTTGCCCCTTAGGCCTATTACAATGAATGGGCCTTTCTAGCAATGGGGTCTGGATTTCATAGTTGAAATAAATCCATCTTCCAGTGGACAACATAAATGGATCTTAGTAGCCACTAACTACTTTACCAAATGGATAGAAGCAGTACCCACCAGAAATGCCACTCATCAAGTCATCGTGAGATTTTTATATGAGAACATCTTCAGTAGGTTTGATTGCCCAGTAAGGTTAGTAACTAATAATGCACCAGCTTTTAAGGCTGGGGCATTAGTTAAAATGTGTGAATCAATGGGTATTCAACTGGTGGAATGCACATCCTATTACCCACAAGGCAATGGCTTGGCTGAGTCATCCAACAAAAGCTTAGTCAGAATCATTAGGAAACTGCTAGAGACAAATTAGAAAAGTTGGGATTCAAAGCTTAAGTTTGCTTTATGGGCTGATAGAGTAACATACAAAAGATCCATAGGGACTTCTCCATTCAAGCTAGTTTATGGCACTGAGGCCATCTTTCCTATCCAACTCATCCTTCCAGTGGATAAGTTATTTTAGGAAGAGGAAGATGAACCAAATGATATGATGAGAAGGATGATGGATTTGGTGGAGTTACAGCAGATTAGGGAGAAAGTTGTAGGAAAATTAGAGGTTCATCAATAGAGGATAAAGGGCATGTTTGACAAAAGAGAAAAGGAAGACAACTTCCAGGTCGGAGATTGGGTCCTCAAGTGGGATGCTATCAGACAGGACAAGGGGAAACATGGAAAATTTGACTCTTTGTGGATTGGCCCTTTTGTGATAGCCTAGGTACATAAGAATAACACCTTCAAATTGCATAGTCTGGAAGGTGAAGAGGTATTTGATGGCCCAGTAAATGGGCGGTTATTGAAGCTCTATTTTATTTTGAGGCTCTAAGGCCTTATGATTGTAAATTAGTAGATAGTATGTTTTTTTGTTTCAGGATAAAATCCATGCCCAATGGAACAATAAAGGATAGTGTTAAGTTGCTTAGTTTATTTTAGGGAAAGGCATTTTGGCCTGGGGTTCTTAGGACCTCACTGGGAGGTTCCCATCGCCAAGTAGGAGCCAGATGTTATCTCCCAAAATAATTTATTTCGATAGTATGAAGAATATAATTCACGCAATGAGGGATATGAATATCACTGACAGTTTGAAAGCCTCTATTTTTTATTTGGATGAAAATTTCACAAGTCGTAGATTTCGGTGGCTTGGGCGAGGATTAGAACATATTATTAGCCTCCGAAAGTTGGAAGATAAATAACAGGTGGAAAACCCCTTCGGCGGTTAGATGTATTGCTAAATTTTTTACTGCCATCGAAACATTTTTAAACAGAGATTAGAGGTGTAGTCCTATATTACGTCGACGTTTCGGAGTTTTAGTCCACTACGGTTCCGCCACTACGAAGAATCTAGTGTTTTCAAATCTTGATCATTTTTTGGCTTGAAGTTCCAATCACGAAGCTAGTGGTTTAAAGTTCCGATGGGCTAGAGGAAAGAGCTTCTGATCACCGATGTAGAAACCATTGCAACACTAGTGATTTGAGATGCCGACACTATGGCAGAATTTGGGTCTAAGGTGCCGATGGGATAGTGGTTAGAGCTTCTGATTTCCAATCGTGAAGCTAGTGGTTTAAAGCTCTGACACTGCAGCAGTGTTTAGATAAAAAGTTCTGACACATTAGTGATTACAGCTTCCGATCACCGAAAAGCTAGCGATTAAAAGGACTGATACGTTCAGTCTTGGGGTTCCAATCGTCGATGCTGAGAATATTAGTCATTTGAATCTCTGACATTGTGGCAGCATTCAGGCCTCGAGCGCTGATGGGCTAGAGGACAGAGCTTCTGATGGCCGATGAAGAAACTATCATGACTCTAGTGATTTGAGACACCAACACTGCAGCAACATTTAGGCCTGGGGAACCGACGGGTTAGAGGTTATAAGTTCCGATCACCAACGGTGGCGACATGGTAGAAAATTTCGGTGGATTAAACAAGAAAGGTCACATCAGTTAACCACCGAAACACTAGATTTTGTTGGAAAAATTACACTAAACCAGCAGTGGTGATTATCAGCGACTACTGCAGTTATTTAGTATTCAGTCAGTGAACTAGATCTCCTTCATAACTTAGAAAAATAGTTAGGTAGGGTTTGAAACCCTAATTTGAAAAAACTATCACTTCTGAGTATTTTTTGTGAAAATAGATCGAAGTTTCAAGATCTGTCATTTTTTGTAGAAGGCTATAAAGCCCATGATCAATTTTATAATAAAGGTTCAACTCCAGGGATTTATAAGCCTATAATGCCTTCATGCTTCTCATTTTACTTATTCATGATAGAAGCTCTTTTGTTGTGATCTGTTCAGCCATCATCTCCTTCTTTACTGTATTTATTCCTGAATGTGTATTTAGGTCATTTTTAGATTGATTAAAAGCTGATAGCTATCTTCCTATTGGTTTGTTAGTGCGATTTGATTTATAAATACCATCCTCATCAGGACTTAGCCATTTATATGCATGTGTTTTGTATGTAAGTCTGCCATCCTGGTGAGTTTTCCATCCCTGCACCTTATTGTCGAACTTCTGAGCAATTGTAACTAAAAGCTTGTAAATGAGAGAGTTTTATGCATGTCTTGAGAGTGGAAAGGTTATATAGGTCAACTGACTTGATCCATATCATAAAACCCTAAAAACATTTTAAGTTACTAGGCATCCTCGAGCTACAACCTAGAGGAGTTTCCTGGAGTGATAATGGAACACCTCTTTTAAAACTTACTAAAAAATGAACAAATAATCCAGTGTGTATTCTCTGTACTTGGTTGTGGTTCATCCGATCAGTCAAGCTGCATCAAAAGCACTTTATTGACTATATTAATTAGTCTTCACCTCCCAAATTGACAAACCATCAGGCGAAAATCCAACGCCTCGAACGAACTATCAATGGCGAAAAAATACCCAAAGGAGTGGGAACAATTGGAAAGTTACCTCGAGGTGCCGATCTCTGTCACACCCTAATGGGTGCATTACGAACAATAGTCTCTGAGACTCCATTCCATCCCAGAAACACCTTGCGGGTAGCCGTGAAAGTTCACTTTTAGACATACTCCAAGTACCCCTTAGGTATATATGGAGTCCCCTTTTTGCCTAATTTAATTCATTCACATTCCAAATTAATTTAAAATCTACCAAGAGACATTTACAAAACATTCTTTCAAGCACATGCAAGCACATTATTTTATCTGTTGACTCTATTTAAGGCACTAGTGATTTATTTGATCATTTATTTCGATTATATACATATTGAGTGTCATTATTGTGCTTATCTACTTTAAATATTGCATTTTGTTATCTTTTGTTTCCACTGGTTAATTTCAAACAACTCCTAAACAACTTAATCAATATAACACCATCACACTAAGTAATTATCCTTAGTAATTTAATAGGGTCTACCCCCCTTGGCTTCGTTAGGAGTTAGCTTGAATAGAGGAGTCAAGAACAAGGTGACAACCTTGACTTGAGACTTGCCCCCAAGGAGACACCGAGTGGCTTGAAGATTTCTGCCACGTAACCCAGGTGTGTGAAAGGTGGCAACACTTTTTGGTGCCGTTGCCGGGGATAAATATTTGTATTCCCGGAGTACGACTTTTGTTTTCTTCTTTTTTGTTTTTTCTTTGTTTGATGAATGCTTAGAGTATATATTTAATTTTCATCTCATGACTGCACTGACCTTCTTTTTTCAGTTTTTATTTTTACAAAGAAAAAAAAAAATTTGTGAGATTTCTTAAATGTATATTTTTTTTCTCACATGGCGACTCCATTGAAGGGATAAAACCCTTGTTTCTCACAAAACGTTTTAAGATTGATTGTGTGTAGGTGATCCCACGTAACAGTGAAATTTAAAGCTCAACTCCATTTTTCAGTTCCAGACATTCTGCATGATCACTTATTCTTGATATGGATATTAAAAGAATAGAAATTGTTGCTCAAGCTTCCTATGATTGTCCTCCCATTGATTTCTCTAGTATTCCTAGCTTTCCTAATCGTCTCGTTAGTGAAATGGCATCTACTTCCCTTCCATGCTTTTGGGGGGATGATAATGATCACTCAGCCAAATTCCATGTTATGATTTTTCTATTACATATGAGTCAAAAAAACATTCAACATGAGGATAATATGATGGTGATGTTTGCTCATTCTCTGTAAGGGGATGCTTCATGTTGGCTTCATGAGTGTTTTCCTGAGATATCTATTACTTCCCTTGCAAAATTCTTCGAAATATTTTTGAAGTAGTGGCATTATGATGGAAATGATATTGAATCATTCAATGCTAAATCATTCATTGAGACCAATTTGAGGTACTTCTTTCCTTGGAAAGAGTTTTATACAAAGTACCCTAATATATCTAGTATCAACATGGTGTACACCAACCAACATTCAGAAATCCATTATGATTCCATCGAATCTGTGCATGAAGAGCCATTAATTGAAAAAATTGTTGAATACCCTGCTCATGTAACATCAACAGAGAATAGTGATGATTGGGAATGCTTTCATGATTATTTTAGTGATGATGATCACATTTGTACTCCAGATCTACCTAACAATGAAACCATTGCAGAATCTTATAGTGAAACTTATGATGAAAAATGTAATGTGCATGATGGGTCTCCTACCTGTTCTCCATATAATGATGACAGTCTGGAAGGTTTACTTCCTTGTGACCATTTTTCTGTAGAAGATGAATATGAAAATGAGGACAAGTATGACTTGGAGCATGATACAAGTGAAAAAGACTCCCTTATGTCTGACAAAGATGTTGATAAGGAGTCCTGGATAATAATGGAAAATCCAGTCTATAAAATGTATAAAGATGAAAATAATGAACTAGAAAATTTTGATGGTTTTATTGATTCTTATGTCTATGACATATCTAAAGGAGAAAGCATGGACCTTGTGGCCTTGGGAATTTTTGATATGGAAAAGGAGCATGCAGTTTATCCATATGATCAGTTTGAGCCATATATCAGTATCAGTAATGAAGACAAAGAGAACTTGATATCAGCAATGAGGAATCCATCACATCTGACATAGATGACAATGATGACTATTGGAATTTTTGTGAATATTTAATTGAGAATCCCATCTATTCTATATCCAGCAAGAGGAGTGTCTATTTAGAAATTTGTGGAAGTCCAGTATACTATACTTCCATAGAGGGAAGTGTGGATCTAGAGACTTTGAAAAATCCTAGTATGGAAAAGCAGCATTCAAAAATCTTATATGATCATTCAGAGTCATATCATGTAGAGCCGCACAAAGGTATCAATAATGAGGACATTGAGAAGCAGTTTTGTGAAAAGACAGATGTGATGCAGTTAGTAGAATATCAGTCTCAATTATCATCTTCACATATAGATTTTCCTTATGATTTGGAGCCTCTTGGGGCTTATACAATGAGTTATCATTCGGTAAGCCTTGGTGATCAGTATGATGGTGTAGTCAATCTGCCTCATCATTCCAATTTGTACATCAATCCTATCCAGTCATGGATAGAAGCAGCCTGCGCAAGCACCTACTAGTTTGGGAAGAAGTTTGATGAAATTATTCATGCCTATGATTTCCCATCCAGCTCGCCCATTCTAAATCATCACGCAGGTTTGCATTCTCTAAATATGGTATCCTTACTTTGGCTGGTAACCAAAGACAAGGAAATTTTTTTTATGTTAATAAAATGCTTAGGTGGTTACAATGGATTTATGATTACACTTAACCCTTTTTATATCATGCTTCGAGTAGGAAAATAAACTCCTTGAAAGAGAGCATTTACTTCCTGCATTTCTATTTTGTACTTAGCTATAACAAAACTTTTCTTTCATTAGTTAGCTATATCTATTTTGTTTGAATAAATTGGCTTAATTGTTCATTTGGTTTTTTATATAAATCTTGTGCTACTAAGGTTTTCTTGTCAGGTTGAGATGTTTTTACAAGGTGTATAAACCAAAGATTCTGGTGTTCTCATATCCTCTCCTTGTCTTATGACCAGATCAAGGACACGTCCCACAGTTGGAGCCAGATGTTACCACCTAGTTGTACTTAGTGGTTTTTATCAAGTGAGCCTGGTGAACCAAGAAAAGATGATTTGTTCGGACTTCAGAAGACCTTCGAAAGTGTTTCTTAGAAGTGCTTGTTGTACTATATCAAATGTTCATACCCCCTCGGGGGAGTTGTAATAAATGTTCTAGCATGATAGTGTATGTAAAAGACTCAGTATCATAGAATTTATTTGTCAATCCGATCAGCCCAGGGTGTTTTTTCCCTTGGTTATTATTGGTTGTTGAATAAACGACTTATAATTTCTGAGTTTTTCACTCAATACCTCCAAAGTTGGGGTGGTCAGCTTGGCATTTAGGCCTATTGAGGTTATTAGAGTCTATGTGTCAATGTATAAATATGCTAGGCATTATGGTTGAGTCATATGAACATGTCTAAATCACCCTAGGTTTTTAATTTTTTTAGTGTTTTTTATTAAAATTTAATTTTTCCAAAACTTAGGCTATTTTTTAATAGTTTAATTGGGAAAAATGGTTTTGTAATAAAGGCGGGCTCAATAATCAGTTTCAGTTATGTAGGTGCTCATTTTCAAGCTAAGAGCACCCAGTAAACCTATAGACCCACCATTTCCAAGTTTTGAGTGATTTTCCATCACTCAGGTCAAAAAGCACCAAAATATCAAATATTGATTATTTAATTGATGAATTAATTAAATAATGGAGAAAACCCCAAATCCTAAATCATTGGGATTTGCTGTGATTTGACTGAAATCAGTCTCATCAGCTTTGGATTGAATGGATCTGACAATTCCTTGACTGAAGGAGGTGATCTAGGATGATCTAGGAGTGCACCACAACATGCAATCTTGGGAATTTCCCCCTCCCTCTCTCCTCCACACATGTGGGCTCATCTGGATGAGCTTTGGTGGATGCTTCAGTCAACAGGTTGAGGTGTCAATCATATCAGCTCTCTGATTGATAGTTAGACTCAGTGGAAGTTCATTTTAGCTTCAGATTAGGCATTGATGGAATGTCCTTCAGCTGCAGGTGTCTATCTCGTTGGGATTTACGCCCCCCTCTAGGATGGGGTTTCAAATTTTTTTTTAAATAAAGCATGGATGCCTCCTTTCCGAGTTATCTAGAGTTGGTTTGAGGATCTATTTCTGTTGTAATACTGTGTAATATCTTTTTCTATTGGAATAAAGTGAAGCTTTGGAGGCTAAAATGGTGTAATGCTCTTATATGTGTGGAATTAACATTGTAATGCTATAAAGCTTGTTGAATGCATGGTTGTCTCCTCATAATATGAAACGTTATATTCATCAATTTAAGTGCTTCATATTGGCTTCCCCAAAATCAGGCCAAGATCCCAAGGAAATCTTGCTTTCCTTGGTTCTTTTTCCGCTTCTCTAAAAACTAGTTTTAACTTAGAATTTTTGGGTAAAAAGTTTGTTCATCCAAAAGTAATTTCAAAGTACTTTTGGGAATATTTAAATATGATAATATTTCTGGTTTTTTGCAGGTGTAACAGAAAATAGGAGGAGGTGCTGTCCGGAAAGCATTTTTGGACCATTCGAAACCCCCCAGGGGGTCTCTGTCTTCCCAAAATTTCAAAATTTTACAATTTGTAAACCTGTGGTCTCATTCTGTATAAGGAACAAGTGGATTAATTTCATTTTTTGGATATTGCATTTTCTGCTAATAAAAATAAAAATATTTTCGAATAGGCTCTTTCGAGCCTATTCACCATCCCCCTAGGGGGATTCACGTCTATGTCATTTTTTACATTTTTTCATCTTTTTTCAATATAGTATAGTTATAATCTATAGGATTGTATAATTTGATAATATTTTTCATTATTCCATATTTTCAATTCAAAATTAATCATACTACTTACCCACGACTTCTCGATTGACCCGCAAGGGGAAAGAGATGCGTGGTAGGACTAATTAGAAAACCGGTGTTGTGTATATCTGATTCCATTTTCATTAATTGTTTTAATAATCATAATAAAATCAACCACTCCTTGATTCCCCGATTGAGGTCCACTTATACCAAAAGAGGTTCCTGGAGAGTTTTCTTTTTAATAAGAACACCTCTTTTAAAACTTACTAAAAATAACAAAGACTCCAGTGTGCATGCTCTGTACTTGGCTGCAGTTCATTCAATCAATCAATCTGCATCAAAAGAACTTGAGTGACTAGATTAATTAGTCTTCACCTCCAAAATTGACAAACCATCAAGCGAAAATCCAACGCCTTGAACGAACTGTAAACGGTGGAAAAATACCCAAAAGAGTGGGAACAACTGAAAAGTGACCTCGAGGCATCGATCTCTGTCACACCCTGATGGTTGCATTACAAACAATAGTCTCTAAGACTCCATTCCATCCCACAAACACCTTGCAGGTAGCCATGAAAATTCACTTTTGGACATACTCCAAGTACCCCTCAGGTATATCTGGAGTCCCCTTTTCGCCTAATTTAATTCATTCACATTCCAAATTAATTTAAAATCTACCAAGAGACATTTGAAAATTTTTATTTCAAGCGCATGCAAGCACATTATTTTCGTTGTTAACTCCATTTAAGGCATTGGTGATTTATTCGATCATTTCTTTTGATTATATATATATTGAGTGTCATTATTGTGCTTATCTACTGTAAATCTTGCATCTTGTTATCTTTTGTTTCCATTGGTTAATTTCAAACAACTCCTAAACAACTTAATCAATATAACACCATCACACTAAGTAATCAGCCTTAGTAATTTAATAGGGTCTACCCCCCTTGGCTTCGTTAGGAGTTAGCCTAAACGGAGGAGTCAAGAACAAGGTGACAACCTTGACTCAAGACTTTCCCCCAGGGACACACTGAGTGGCTTGAAGATTTCTGCCATGTAACCCAGGTGTGTGAAATGTGACAACAAAGCCCTTCCGATGCGGTTTGTTCGCACATGGTTGGATGTAAGTGCAGATCCCTTTCGATGCGGTGTGTTCACACATGGTCGGATGTAAGTGTAGATCCCTTCTGATGCGGTGTGTTCACACATGGTCAATTATAAGTGCCAAGCCATTCTGGTGCAATGTGTTTACAGATGGCCAGATGTGAGTGCTGGGCCTTTCTGACAAGATGATGTCAGCTATGAGTGATAGGCGTACCTTTCTGACAAGATGAGGTCAGATATAAGTGTTGGGTATGCCATTCTGACTTAGGGTCAAATATAAGTGCTGAATAAGACCTACATGGAGGCTAGGCCTACAACCATCATGAAAAAGGGTCGGCTCTGTAGAACTTCCTGTGATGAGAAGAATCAAGAGATAACACCATTTTGAGATAGCATCGATGATGATTATCTAGACTTGATGGTGATCTAGATCAAGTGATGATCCATACTTGATGATGATCTAGTTCAAGTGATGATCCAAACTTGATGATGATACAGTGATGATGATCCAACAGTGATGATCCAGATTGAGGGATGATCCAGATCCTGTAATGAAGATGAATTGAAGATGAAGATAACTTGAAGATGAAGATGATGAGATGATCCAATTGATACAGAGAAGAAGACCAGTGCTGAAAATTGTGTCGAGAGAATACCTTCCTAGTTAAGAGGGAGTGTTTATGTATTTGTAACTTTAGAATGTATTCACTTGTATATTTCATGTATTGTACCCTGATGTTTATTCCGGGAAGTATCTATAATGTAATTGAGTCATGTCATGCCCTGATGTTCCTATCAGGGGGTTCTATAATGTAAACAAGTCATGTCAAGTCATTGTGGGTAACCCTCCTATTGTTCAAGGGTTAAAGTCCCTGCAGTTGTGGGGCCCTAGGGTTATTAGACTCTCCTAGAGAATTCAGACCTAGTGAGTTATTGTCAAGTCAAGAATTAGTATAAATAGAGAGTGATCCTCTCTATTTATCACACACTCACTCACACTCAGTTCTAGCACATAACTGAGAGAGAAGAAGTTGTTGGGACAAGAGAGAGAGAGATTACTACTGTCGGGAGATCATCTTACTATTTTTGGGGCTTTACTTTTGGTGTTGATTCTATCTCTGAGGAAGTTGTGGGGTTTTATCCTTTATGGTTTCCCCGAGGAAAATCTTTGTGTTCATTGTCTCATGTGTTTGATTGCTGTGCTTGTTATTCTCTCAGATAAGATCCTAAGTTAATGCTAGATTAAATGATAAAAATATAACAATGTTTCCATCTACTACATGTTGGATCTTGTAGATCCATATGGAAGACACTACGGACTTCCCTTCAAGTATTGATACCATGTCCTAGACATCCTTCTTCTAGAACTGGTGTTTTCCTTCCCTTTCTTCTCGGCTACTTCTTCATAGATGGAAGGCTTTGCATCAATGATGTTGCTCAACAATTTCACATAACTAGAGTGTGTTTGAGGCCTCTTGAAGTCTCATCATACGATTCTTCATTTTGAATTATTTCTTCTTCCCAAGGTGGTATTTATCTCTCGAGGCCGATCTACCATTCTCTTTATACTCGTCTAAAGCTTATTGGAGAGAATCTTGAACTGTTGTCACTTGTTCTTCAGAACAAGTCTCATCCTTCTTTTCTTGAAGGAGATTGTACATGATCTTTCCTACAAATCAAATGCACCAGTTGTATGGTTAGAAACATTTCATAATGAATATTCATAATGGAAAATTATTATGCATAAAGATATAATCATGCAACTATTTTAGCCAATACAACATTCATCCATATCTCGTATACACATAAACTTTCCAGATGCCTTCAATCCCTACCATAAAATTATTGATATTGTGCACTAATCCCAATATGTCAGCAAAGAGGTTTCATCCTAGATAAGTAGCAATGGAGTGCTAGATAAGTAGCAATGGAGTGCTGTATATCACTATAGGCTACTTACCCATAACATGCATATTAGTATTATATTGTTCATTAATGCAGACATTCTATCATGCATCATACATTTCAAAACTAAACAATGTCATATAAACAATTGGATATATAGGAAAAGACAATTCAAATACTTATCTTTATTTGTTTCATGGGTATACTCATTCTTGAGCCTTCAGCTTCATCATCTTCTTCATTCATGACATCATCATTTCTTATCCAAATGCTAAGATGGATAAGAGGTTATTTAAGAATTGAGTCCTTCATATTCCTCATCGCTTGAGGGATCTTCTTTGAATCATGAGAGATTGATATTTAGTTTCTCTCATCTTCTCTTCTCTTATTATGACTTGAGCTTCTTATTGTGTGCACTCTTCCCAGAGTCTGTTGAAGGTAATCACTTCCTTCTAGCACACATTCTTCAAATGAATGAATATCATGATCTTGAGAGGCCATTCAAGGTGGTTATAACAATATATTGTTCTTCTTTTAACACTTTATTTTGGTGTCTTCAAGGATGACACATTAAGGATGAGATGATCTTTAATAGAATCTGCAATGATTCTCTCAGCTCTAGCCTTAGCCTCATCTCCCTTTGGCTCCTAGACCTTTCTTACTGAAATACTAATCGAAGTCAATTTCTTCAAGGAACACAAAGGTCCTATACTTCCATACTTGGAAGTTGTCAGCTTCACCAATATTTTCATCAATATGGTGTGATTAGTCATTTTGAAATGAGAACCTCAAATGTAAATAGAAAAACTTTAGATCTTACTGATTTGAGGTGTCTGTCTTGGTTCCAGAGTTTGTCAGAGAAACCCTAATTTTCCAAAAATTGGAGTTTCAAACTTCTAATTGGATAGAAATATGGGAATATTCAAGGCAATCTATCCAATGTACTCCTTTTCTAAAAACAATGGAGGGAAGCTCCCAGAACAGGAATCCCTAGTTTTCCAATTTCTTCTGCAGAAATTCCTAATATTCTTTCTGTGGTATATTTGAAATTGCTTCTCCTCTATGTCTAAAACTTCAGAATGAGGTAGCCTTGTATTTTCTCATTCTAACACCGCATGTGAGAGTAGAATTGGTTTCACCAATTGGGGCTTATGCGCATTTTCCCAAGTTGACTTATTTTAGGACTGTTTAGAATAGCGAACTTGTACGGATTGCCATGTGTCACTATTTCACCTTCAGGGTTTGAAACTTATATCATAGAAATTAAAGTCTATGCCCTATCTAGAAAATCTTGATAAATTTCATTTGGACCTTTGTATCCCGAGATATAGCAATTATCCCTAGGTCCTGTTTAAGGATGAATCCTGGGAGAGGTTGGAACCTTGACTTGGAGGAATTGTATCTCCTAGAATATAGTGAATCTCACACTGAAATGTTTACACAAGGTTCATCAGGAATTATATTCAGCCTTTAAAATCTTTTGATCCTGATCCTTCTCCAATCTCTATATATAGTGAATGTACAAAAAATACTAGTTTTAGTATTTTAGGGTTTTCAAAAATGAAACCCTAATTTCCATTTGCTACCATTGCAGCTGTATTTCGGCTGTACAGTGAAAATTATTTGATTTAGAAACTGATACCGCCAATAGATGTGCCCTAGTGAGGTGTGTTATCCTAGCCCTCATTGCTTGATGATATGTGGAGAGAACACCTTCAATTAGGAAGCCCTAGTTCTTGCAGTTGCACAGTGCCTTCTTTCAGAGAGGCTTTGATACCATGTTATACTTTTATCATTTAATCAATACGATATAGGATCTTATCTGAAAGAATAACATGCACATAAATAATCACAAGGGACAAGAGACACAAATAATTTTCCTTGAGAAACCATAAAGGAGAAAACCCCACAATTTCTTCAGAGATAGAATGAGCACCAATAGAAAAAATTAAACCCAAAGATACAAAGATGATCTCCAACAACTGTTCTCTCTCTCACTTATGTGAGATCCTCCTCTCTCACTCATGCGCTACTGTTGAGTGAGTGTATGTTTCAAATAGAGAGTCACACTCTCTATTTATACTTGTTTTCCACTTGACAATTACTCTATAGGGTCGACCTCACTAGGAGAGTCTAATAACCCTAATACAAATCAATTTTGGGGACTATTGCCCTGAATTACAATGGAGGGTTAACCTCAATGACTTTATTATATTAATGACTCTCTGGTCGGAGGAACAAACATCTTCATCAGGGTATAATGAAATACAATAAGAAATATACAAGTGAATACATTATGAAGTTACAAATACATCAACAAAAAGGACCACCCAACCCAAATGGTGGCACACACACCTTCATTTATTATTTCATCTCCTTCATTTCCTTCCACCAAAGGAATGAAACCATCTTCAAAAAATGATTCTTCCCATGTTAAGCTCTCCTCGTGATCCCATTCAATCAGTTCCAACCTCATATCTACAACCCTGATTCTAAGTTTTTTTTCAAGGCTCCTCTTAGTTCCCATAGTTATCAAGGAACATGATATGATACCACTATAAGATCCCCAATTGAAAACTAGAAAAAATTATCTCCAATTTTTCTAGGAAATTATAGTTTGTTTTTAACCTTATCGCAATAATGGATTATGCATATAAATTTAGATTTTAATCAACATGTGCATCCCATAAAATTTACCTTCAAACCACTGCAAGGTGACCAACAAGGTATGATATATCACCACTGTAATGTTACCAATCCAAAATAATAACTATATACCCTAATTCAACCCCAGAGAGTTAATGGATTCCAAACTAGGAGCACTAGTTCAAATCTTTCCACACAAAAAGTTGGGTTTCCAACTCTTTCCAAACACCTCCTAAAAAACCAGAATATTTCCCAAACATCTCCAAACGGACCCAGTAACTCCAAAGAACACACAATATGGCCTCTAACATAATTCAAAGAACTTGTAACGAATATTTAAACACCATACTTTAGACTACACAAACTTTTCTAATTGAGGGTGTGCAAGCATAAATGTACAAAGTGACAGACTGGTAAAATGTTCCAAATTTGGCCATACAGAAACCGTTTTGAGTGAAATAAAAAGTTTTTACTACTATAATAAACATTAATAATGAAATGGAATAGATCTCATGACCTAAAAACACTAAAAATGGTCCATCTATTAGATGATATTTGTCTCACTTAACACTCGCACAAGATTTAAGAACACCTGCAACTATAGAGATTCCAAACCAAATCCAAATGCTTCCAAACACACTCAAATAATGAATAATGTACTAATAACATAGAAAATAGACTAATATTAAGGTTTCAAATCATAAAAATAATTTTACTCAACCACTCTCAAACATATATACTCATAGATAACCATTTATTCATAGATCAACCACATGCTTGAATATGAAACAAAATAAGAGGAAAAACAATATGATTTTATTATAAATGGGAAATTTTTAGAGAGTAAATAAATTGATTCTATAACTATTTAAATACATGATATATATGATACACAATGGATATAAATGTCTACTAGATAACCATAGAGAAAAGAGAGGGTAAAATACTGCTCTAATGAGAAATCTACTTCAATGTTGCACCCTCCACAAGTAATATTTCGACTCCAAATAAGAGATATAATTTATCTAGTGCACCATCCATGAAATATAATTGAATCTAATCCATTAAAACATACTTCATGAAGTTTGTATAGCCACATGTTCTCCCTCCTTTAGCAGAAACCAATACAAACATCGGTGTCTCGAATCTCCACACCTTCACACTTGCACTGACTGGAACTTGAACACACCATAAATAATTTAACCCCGCTACTATAGATGAACATAAAAACCTACAATAAATATTTGGAGAGAAATTTGGAAGTGATTTCTCCTCTCAATCAATTTCCATGAAGCACAGTGAAGAGATATGGATGATCTCATCTTCTCTACTAGCTAGGGTGGAATATTTCACCACCGAAACTAGTTCACAATTGAATGGGGCACATATCCCAAGATTTAAAATACACAAGATATCTCATATTCAAATAAAAATGTATAAAATACCTCTCAAAATAGATATGCATTCTTTTTATAGATTCCAATAACCCCTTTCCCCCTCATTCTAGAATTCTCTCATAAAATATTAATAAAATATTAATTAATGATATTTTCATGAAAGAATGATTATTTGGGACCTTAAATAATTATTTAATGTTATTTTGACCAAATATTACTTTACCTTCCTTGTAAATTCAAATTAGAGATGTTTGACTTGATTTGAAGGAGTTATATTTCATGTGGGCCCACCTAACACCTCATGCGCCCTCCTTGGGGAGTTACACTTCTCTAGTGCACATTCATTAGCTATTTTTAGGACCTTGTAATTGTCATAAATTGTCATAAGTTGTCATATATCCATTTTTCCTTGATTCTAAGCTATTCTCCCTCATTTGGTGGGAGCTACACTTCACTTGAATTCTTCCACCACTAATGCACCCCTCCTGGATATTTTAATCCATCCTCCTCAGTCATCAAATTCTCTAGGATTTAATACTCCACTAGTGATTCCTTATTTTCCACATTGGTCTAATGTCACATTATTTAAAAGTTTGGACATCATACTCTAGACATTTGTGTCCCACATGATTCCCCCCACCCTTTAATAATTTTTCATGAACCTTACAAGGTGACTTAGCCATTTCCTCCCTATTCTAATGGAGTGGTCCATAGAAAAATATTTGGGGACATTATAACATAATATGATCTTAGAGTATCCAATATATGCCATTAAATGTTTCAAGGATTTCACCAAAAGCATAATCTTGTTTCTCAATTGTGTGTAATTCAACTCAATGTCTCTCAGGTTCTTGCTCATAAAAGCTATTGGTAGTTCATGGTTTTAGTTGTTATTTTGTAGTAACACACCCATTATATTGTCATCCAAAGCATAGGAATATATATAAAAAAAAATCCTTATTATAATTAGGGCACACTAAAACAATAGAAGTTGATATATCTTTCTTCATCCTGGAAAATGACGATGCACATGCTTTGTCCCACACAAATTTAACATCCTTTTTTAATAAGGCATTTAAAGTGTCATGTCCCCATAATTTTGGAAATAAAAGTGTTGACCATTCCCAACACATTGGGGGGTCAAAGATGCATTAATTACCTCACCTAGGGAATTTTGTCCAAATATTATTTATGAGGCAGTAATTATTTATCCTAGGAGAATGTTGCTAAATAAACATTATTGAGGCATGTATTTAATTTTTATTTCCATTAATTAATTATTGTGCAAATAACATCTGGAATTGAGCTTTCCATGTCAGGAACAAGTGGCAATCCAACTTGCCAAGGGTGGAGATTAAGAAAGTGGAAACTCTATGGAAAAAGAAGTCAAAGAGAAAAGGGAAAGTGCCCAAAAGCTATGACAAAAGTTGTGATAATAAAAGAAGGAAGTTTTTGGAAAAGGAGGATGCAATTTCCTTTTTGAGACTCAGTCTCAAAAGAAGGAAATTCAGAAAATATGTCATAGGGAAAAGCAAGAAACGAAAAAAAAGTTGTCATTGACAAAAGTAGCAACTATGGGCCTAAGGAGGGCACAATCTCCAAGTTTGATGAATGACATGGATAGGGAAACATATCCACATGGTCCTAAATTCCAATTTTCTCAAGGAATGTGCATATGTGGCCATGGTTATGGATTCTAGGTGGTTGACTTGATCTCACAGGTCACCATTGGCCTCTACTTGCTAAACAAGTCACCCAGAGTTCTATTCAAGAACAAGTAAATATCATTTACATAGTTTGGTTAATGTATGTTTTATAATTTATTGAAGCTTAAGATTCCTCTATGAGTGGTGAGCCTCAATATCTTGGGTGATGTGCCCCAAGTCCATTGTTCCCCTTCTCCCCTGTTCTTTCCACTTCTATTGCAGGTCTTACTGAAGCTAAGGAGAAGATTTCATCTACTGAAGGAGGTATTTTTCAGGGTTTGATGTCTCTTTCATTCCATTATCATACCATCTTGGAGAGCTTTGAGGCCTCCTATTAGTGGCATCCCTTCCTCTTTTCTCCTTCTCTCTATTTTATGATCTTCTAGCAATTTTGGATCTATGTAATGGATATTTCGATATATGTATGATATGATATGTATACATATGTCTAATGTACTATTCAATATCATATTCAAACCACCATCAGGTCATTCCTAAAGTTTGTAAGATTCAGAGATCAAGTTTCTTGGGTTTCCTAGCTCCAGAGCCATCATTTTGGAGTTGTCTTATGAGAGATGACCTAGTTTAACAGTTAGGTGACCCAGAAGCATGGGAGTAGGTTTTCGTGGAGCGAAATCTGAAACCTCAATGGTCCCTGATATAAATGTGTTAGGGAAGACACTCTATCGGTCCTATTATGTCCTTGATTTATTTCCTCTGCCTACTGCCTTGTGACTAAAAGTATCAGTCATTTTCCCCTATATTCTTAGCTTCCAAAATTTAACTGGTTGTTTGCAAGTTTTATTTCAAAACGTTACGCTAAATTGCAGAAAGTTAATATTCTGATTTGTATATCAGATCATGGATATTATAGTGGTATCAGAGCACTTTCCTCCACTCCTTTGGAAAGAAGGATCTCTGTTGACTAATTTTACAAATCACTAAATCTAGCTGCAACTATGAGGTTGCTACCAACGATTGAAGAAGACTTCGATCAATTTGTTGAAGAAGAATATGTGATCTATGTTAATGATGGCTTGCAAATGTCAAGAGACCAAGATGGTTACTTTTGTGAAAATGAGGAGTATGAATACGGAATGGTTGAACCACCAATGGATAATCCTAAGAAGGATTTAGCAAAGATGATAGATGCAAGTGAAAAATCCCCCCACCACTACAAAGAGTATCTTGCATTGGGGAAAAAGATTTGTAAATTCATTCCTTTCAAATATTATTTTTATTTAAGATTTGGATTTGAGCCCAAGAATGTGGATAAGCATTATTTTAATTTAAGAAAATCATACATAGAGGAACCAAGTTGTTCCAACTATGTGAGTAAGGAAGAAGAAAGAGAAGCCAAAAAGGAAGATTCAACAAAGACATATGTTGGTACAAGCATTATGAGATTGTTTGGGTGTTCTTCTAGAAGATCTTCCAAAAGTGGTGAAAAGAGTACTATTCTAGAGACTGAAGTTTCATAAACTTTCTTGGTGAAGCAATAGCCACTGACAAACCACCATTCAAAGGAGAATTTCATAAACCTTCCAGAGGAAGAAACATGTAGTACTTCTAATGGAAGTATTGATGAGGAAAAAGAAGAAGGGAATGTTGGTCCAAACCATATGGTTGGGAAGTATGAAGAGGAGGATGAGGTCCCAAATCCATTCTCAATCATGGAAAAGGGACATGATTCACTTAGTTCTTCAAGTGATCAAGGAAAATAAAATATCCATGAGGTGAAGTGCAAATCGCCAAAAGATGGTTACATAGGCAAAGGAGTTGAAGATGAAGGCGCTTCAAGTTTTGGGTGGGTGATTTCCAGATCACTACTAAAGGTGTCGGCTCATGTATGGGTGGTGAAACATATTTTGGATCAGATCCAAAAGAGGTACACAAATAATATTTACAGTCGCCTACTAAGCCCCATAATGAAGAAGAAAACAAGGCCATACCGCTTGGGTGTGAACCAGAGAATTTGGTGGAGGAGCAGGCCACCAAAGGATCTGTATAGAAAGAGGATAAGGTGAAGAACATGGATAATAAAATTTTTGATTTTTTCAGCAGCCATGTACACCTGCAACAATATAATCCATGTAAATATAAAATACTTCACTTGCATCTGAGGACTGCAAGATGAAGGACAATTGTGAGGAAGATGAAATTACTCTTAGTTTTTATGTTGGTGATCACAAAACCATTGCAAAGGATGATGATGTTTTCAATGGTGATGAGGGATATTTTGTATAATATCCAAAAGAATAAAAAACATCAGATATAAATACATCATTTGAACTTCCCAATGAAGTGGAAGACAAGCCCCCACCAGTCAAATGTGAACTAGGAAAATTGAAGGAGAAAAATCTGATTCAAAGGGATGGACACAATTCAGAATTTCGGACTCTCTTGCAGCATGATGATTCTGAAATGCCAAGGAATAACATGATTTCTTATTTTTGTACATATCTCATGTCATTCCATCCTTCAGAGATACCCTCCACTTCACACCATGGAAGTGATTTTGCATAAAATTCAAAGGCTGGCTTGTATGATGAGAATGAGTTTTGTGTTGTGAATCCATGCTACAAGAAAATTAGTATTATATGTCAGTTTTCAAAGGATGAAACATTGGTATAGGATCTTCTTTGTGAGCCACATCATCTAAGTGGACCACTTAAGGAGGACAAAGAAAATCTTATGGCAGCCATGAACACCCTTGCTGACATCAATGCCTTAGTGGAAAGATGTTATTGGAAAGATTTTGGAGGAGAGATGGAAGGAGAAGCCTTTCCAAAGGAGTGCATAACACTTAGAGAAGGAATTTCCAAGATGAAGGAGAGTTATTGGAACTTACTATCTAACATAGATAATCTCTTCATGGTGGTTGATATGTACCACAATGCACTCAAGAAGGAGGAAGAAGAATATGATAGGCTCACTCATGAGTTGGAGATCACTAGTAACTCATTGAATACCACACAAAGATACCTTAAAGAGTCAAATTTGTATACCTATCAACTTCAAAATGAGTTGATAATGTCACACCTTTCATGTTGCATGGAAGGAAATGTTTTGGGCATAGTGGAGGAATTTCCAGTGGAGGATGGGCATGCGAAAAGTTCATATCTACAAGTATTGGTGAAGGAAGATACCATAGAATATATTGATTAGTCACTTGTATCATTGCATAAGTACCCTCAAGAGGATATACCATTTATATCTACAATAGCATACACTTATTTGTTCAAAGATTGGATAAGTGAGTTCATAGCGGAAATTGAGGCCCAAGGTTGCACAAGCCTAGCTTGTGAATGTAAAGAATGTCTCTTTAGGAATGCTATGGAAGAAGGACCCCATGATATTCCTATGTCAAAAAAAAAAAATCACCTTATAATGTTTGGCTGATTACATCCCATACAAATAAAAAAAAAGTGCTTATCCTTGTATTGATTGGGTGGATAGAAACATAACTAGAATAAAGACTGTGGGAGGTAAAGAGTTTAATTTCTGCAATAAATTCTTTGTTGTGAATGGAATTTTCCTGACATGTGGACATACACAAATATTTAATTTGCAGCCTTTGTGGACATACATGAGGTGCATTATAAAAATTTTGTGCTTGAGGAATTTTGGGATGCAGAATATGAGTTCCAAGCACATGGACATTGGCCGAGAAAGGTTGATTTTTCTCATAGAAGGAGTCCTATTTTCACTAAAGAGTGAGAAGAATTCCCTTTTGTTGGACCATCCCATGATAGGTTTGATATATCCACACCTTTGGTGGACACATTTCGCAGAGAGATTTTTCGCTATAATTTATTCCACACACCTATGGCAGCCAACACACATGAGGATGATAATTGGGTGAAGGGTTTCTTTCTTTTGATGCCAAGTAAGGACAATGGGGCTCCCACACTAATCCATGGGGATTTTTTGAGGGTGCCAACCCCTTCTCATCTGCAGAAAATGAAACCCTGTCCTATCTTTGATTCCTCCATTCATGGTGGTGATTGCATGACCAGTGGTAGAGAGTTTAGCCATTGGGATTGTGCACATGGGAAAGCAATAAAATTCCTATATGGATCTGACAGTTGGAGGATTTTTTCATCTATGGAAGGAATGGGTAGGTACTTGTTGGATTCATGCACCTTAGAAGGTGTACCTTTTTCTTACACCATGGAATTTTCAGCAGACAAGTCCTACATCTTCTATGAACAACATGGGCATCTATGGTTGTTGGAGGATTCCCAAAATTGTCTTGGGACATGGGAATCACACCCATGTCATTGAAGCAACATAATTGTGAGATTCAATGCTGATGTGCATCAAGCACATAAGGAACTTTATGTTGGGTGGGGAAATAACACAGACTTCCAATTTTGCATTGAGAATTTCCAATTTCCAGTGCATTGGTATGATTCCCACATCATGAATGTCATTTCCCGTGATGATAAATTTTTATGGTGGATACTAATGTTTGGATACTTACAGTTGAGGAAATGGGCTCCAGGAATAATTTTGTCTAATAAGTGGTGTTGGAAGGAATTCTCACTAAAGAGAGTGCAATGCAGCAATGGGACCCTAACATTGCTTGTTTTTTGAGACTCTACATGCTGGCTTGATGAAGGAAGTCAATTTTTTTTTTGCAGATGAGTTTAGACTCCAGTTCTCCTACATGGTGGTAAAATTGTAGCACTTTGGAGTGCTTTTGCTTGAGGACAAATAGATTTGGGAGGAGAGGACTGTCATGTCCCCATAATTTTGGACATAAAAGTGTTGACCATGTCTAACACATTGGGGGGTGAAAGATACACTAATTACCTCACCTACGGAATTTTGTCCAAATATTATTTATGAGGAATTAATTATTTAGACTAGGATAATGTTGCTAAATAAATATTATTGAGGCATGTATTTAATTTTTATTTCCATTAGTTAATTATTGTGCAAATAACATGTAGAATTGAGCTCGCCATGTCAGGAACAAGTAGCAAGCCAACTTTCCAAGGGAGGAGATTAAGAAAGTGGAAACACTATGACAAAAGCAGTCAAAGAGAAAAGGGAAAGTGCCCAAAAGCTATAACAAAAGATGTCATAATAAAAGAATGAAATGTTTTGGGAAAAGAGGGTGTAGTTTCTTTTCTAAGAATCAGTCTCAAAATAAGGAAAGTCATAAAATTTGTCATATGGAAAGGAAGGAAAGGAAGAAAAAGATAGCATTGACAAAAGTAGCAACTATGGGCCTAAGAAGGGCATAGTTTCCAAGTTTGATGAATGACATGGATAGGGAAACATCTCTAGATGGTCCTACATTCCAATTTTCTCAAGGAGGGTGCATATGTGGCTAGGGTTAGGGATTCTAGGTGGTTGACTTGCTCTCACAGGTCACCATTGGCCTCTACTTGCTAAACATGTCACCTAGAGTTCTATTAAAGAACAAGTAAATCTCATTCACATAGTTTTGTTAATGTATGTTTTGTGATTGATTGAAGCTTAAGCTTCCTCTTTGAGTGGTGAGCCTCAGTATCTTGGGTGATGTGCCCCAAGTCCATTGTTCCCCTTCTCCCCACTTCTTCCAACTTCTATTGCAGGTATTTTTAAAGCTAAGGAGAATATTTAATATTTTTAAGGAGGTTTTTTGCAGGGTTTTATGTATCTTTAATTCAATTATCATATCATCTTGGAGATATTTGAGACCTCCTATCAGTGATATCCCTTCCTCTTTTCTCCTTCTCTCTGTTCTATGATCTTCTAGCAATTTTGGAGCTATGTAATGGATATATCGACATATGTATGATATGATATGTATAATTATGTCTAATTTACTGTTCAATATCATATTAATACCAAATTCAGGTCATTCCTAAAGTTTGTGAGATTCAGAGATTGAATTTCTTGGGTTTCCTAGCTCCAAAGTCATAATTTTGGAGTTATGTTATGAGAGGTGACCTCTATGAATATTCTGAGAATTATTTAGACCCTCATGGTCCTTATATGATATTATTTATATTATCTTCAAGTTTAATAACATTTTTATTCGAAAAGGCTGATATTTACTTATTTTAAGTCAACCTAGTTTAGATTTGCATTGGAAAATAACTAGTTTTGCTGTAACTTCCATATTTTGACTTGTATGACTCCAAATAACTCCATTATTTTTCTGAAGAGTCATTAAAAGACATATATAAGTCCCCCAAGTCCAAAATATAGAATAAAAACCACCCTTACCCTATTTGGAAAGGCATGAACATGGAGCTTCTCGACGAGCTAGTTTCACCTTTACAACTTGCAGAATATTTTCCTTTGCCTCTGATCTATTATTAAAATTCATGAAAATTTGATTAATGTCTCATAACCTTATAACAAAACCTTATTCTATTGATACAAGCCTCTGGTTCTGGATATGAGAAAAGTACTTCCTAGTTTCACGGTTAGTTGACCCAAAAGCATGGGTGTAGGTTTTCGCGAAGCAGAATCCAAAACCTTAATGGTACCTGATATAAATGTGTTAGGGAAGACACTCTATTGGTACTATTATGTCCTTGATTTATTTCCTCTTCCTACTGCCTTGTGACTAGAAGTATCAGTCATTTTCCTGTATCTGCTTAGCTTCCAAAAGTTGACTGGTTGTTTGCAAGTTTTATTTAAAAACATTAAGCTAAATTGCAGAAAGTTAATATTCTGATCTTTATATCAGATCAGGGATATTACATAAAGGCTTTTCTAACTTTGCTAAATTCTAGATGAATCTTCTAACAAAATTTATTTTTCCAAATAAAAATCAAAGAGTACTAACATTATGAGGCACATGGATAACTTCAATAGCTTGAACTCATTCAGGGACATTACTAATCCCATATTTAGATACAATATTCCCTAGCAATTTTCCTTCATCAATACCGAAAATGGACTTCTTTGGATTTAAGAAAATTCCAAACCTTATACAACTATAAAAAAATTTCCTTAGATGACTAATTTGATCACTCCTTTCTTTTGCAAATACCATTAGATCATCGTGACAGATGATGCTGATTTTTCCAATAAGGTCACTAAATGCTTGGTCCATCAATATTTGGAAGGATGAACCAGAATTTAGTAATCCAAATAGCATGTGGATGTATTCATAAGTTCCCCAAAGTGTGGTAAAAGTTGTTTTTCCTTGATCCTATTTCTTAATATGTACCTGGATAAACCCAGAGAAATCATTAAGTATAAGCAACATCTATGTGCCATTTACACTTTCTAATAGGTTCTGCATGTTAGGTAATGGGTAATTGTCTTTCAATGAATCTTGATTCAATTTTTTGAAATCAATTCAAATCCCGATTTCACCATTTTTCTTTCTCACAATCACAATATTCAACACCCAAGTTGTATTCCTTACTAACCTAATGATTCCTACTGGCAGCATCTTCTCAAGTTATTTCTTAAATAGGGGATATAATTTCAAATTGATATTATGAAGTTTTTGTTGGTCAGGTTTTGATCCTTCCTTCAGAGTGATGGCGTGTTCAATGAAAAATTTATCATACATTTTCAAATCTTCATATTTCCATGCAAAAACATCCTTCTTTCTATGAATAAAATTTAAAATTTTTCTTGTTTCCTCTTTAGAGGAATTCTCTCCAATCCCAATCATCTTTGGGGAAATAAGGGAGACAATATTAATTTCAATCACCTCATCAAAATGTTCAACTCTTCTTCCCTTATACTAGTCATGTCAATTAATTTTTTTCTCCAAAGGAATTGCAACCTCCATTATATCAATATCAGATCTCCCTTCCAACTAATATTCAAAACTAATAATAGGGATCTAAGAAGCATTCTGGAAACAAATAATTTGAGCATCATCGTCAAAAAATTGCTAATGATCTTGGTTATCAGGAATGGATGTTATAAAAAGAACCTATACTTTTCAATATTGCTGAGACAAACTTTCAGGAATCTCAAAAGTATTGGAAATGACATCCAAAATTTTGACTATGAAATTCTCTTATTGGGGCACAACCTTAATACCAAAAGCATCAAAACATTCAATCAAATCACATACAACATGAAGGTAATGTCAAAGTCTATCATTTTTAGCAGTGAATTGATTCTTTATTTGGGATACTACTAGGTTAGAATATCCTATCACACTTATGGATTGCATCTTCATCTGCCTGGAAACATCCAAGCCTAGAATTAAAGCCTCATACTTTGGCACATTATTATTATAGTAAAACTCTAAACAAAAAGAATGTAGTGTATCTTTAGTGTTTTATGAGGTTATCACTATACCTACTCTAGCACCATGCATGGACCTAGCTCCATTAAAATTCATTTTCCAAAATTGAATAGGTGGAAATGGTTTCTACCTTATTTCTTCCCAATAATTGAAAATGGTGTTTCCTTAACTCTTCCCAATAATTCGACAGAACTATAAATCGTCCAACTTCAACCCTAGCATACTGTTGACGGGCCGAATTGGCATGAGTGTCAACCAAGAGACAACCCGATCCGAGAGTTTTCGAGATGCTCTCAGTCGTTAGGTAGCTGTCCCTAACAGGATTAAGGCCCCGTTGCCTTCCTTAAGTTGTCCCTAGCTACAGGAGAGGAGAAAACTAAAGCTACTGTTTATCGATTAGATCTACAATATCCCTATGAATATACACATAATACCTAGTCAAATTAATTAGTATATTACAAAATTAATCAGTCAAAATTGATCTACTCAATCAATTAATTTATAATACAATAATAAAAGTTAATTAAATATTAATAGACTCAATGAATTACAGAGATACCATATACATACATGTACATTATTCACAAGATCAGAAAATGACCTAGTAGTGGTATAAAAGTAAAGATCTGATTCAATAGATTTTCAATAAAATAACTAAAGGAAAATTATCATTAATCTATTCTAAATATCCTATCCTGATCAGGAGCGTAGAAAACATTAACCCGGAATCAAATTGCCGATAATTCTACTGTGCTAACAATCTAGAAAATATTTAGAAGAAATTCAGAATTTAAACAAGATCACAAAGTGAACAAGTATGTCACATGTATTAGTTGACAACAATATCAAATTTACTATATGACATATATAAGCAAATCAAAACTAGCGTAAGTCGATAGATTAAATATGATGTATTTGCAAAATTCATCAAAGAAATAATGGCAAAACATAAATGCTGCAGAGAAAGTGACAAGATCAAATGATATCCTAAATACATTTGCATAGTATAAATACTGTAAACATATATATAGATATCACCAGTGAAAAGTACTGTAGCTGCTGACAACAAATTGTCTTAAGTCACAGGAAATAATTACAGTGATCTTGTCATGTCCTTTTCCCCTACTATCGACCCCCCTATCCAGTAATACATGTCTTCTTTAAATACAAATTATCTCACATGAGAACAGTTCTATAAAAATGGAAACTATAAAATCGAAATCTTAACCAATTTCATTAAAAATGACAAATGCCTCATGTCATTTTTCTATATACGTTATAATGTCTTTGAAATTGGAAAGATTCAATTTATAGCTCAAAATCATAAACGACGAAGACACTAATGATGTAGTGACACCTGGGAAACAGCGTAGCTAATCGATCTGTCCACAACTATCCAGGGATCATCCTGAACATAAGCGATTTCCAAAATCCAAGAAAAACGCATCAACAATATCACCTGCAATGCTACATAGTAAAGAAAAACAATTAAAACACACACAAGAGAGAAATAAAATAAAGTAAACTATATAATTTATGAATAAATTCAAAACCAATACTTGTAACAAAAAATAACGTGATCATCACTTCAAACCTGAAACCTTCGTAAACATATATACGATAGAAAAAGTGCCCAAAACATTGTGGTTTAACAGGGGCATTAAACACCTAAATATTTACACCATTTGTCGGGTTCTGCGAATGACCCTTGAATTGCATCAGAGTGACTTGATCATTTAGCGCATGCATCTTTTCTTCATTCTTCTGATTATCATTTTGAAATTTCATTACTCTGTGAATCAACCTATTCTTATGTTTATTTAGATGCAGTAGACACTTATTATCTGAATCAACTTTCTCTGTCAGCCTCGAATTTTTAGCTTTGATAGCATCATCACGTGTCACCATCTCTGTCAGTTCTATTTCCATTCTGTGTATTTTATCTAGCAGACAACTGACAAAGAGTGGGTGAACAGATTCACCAATTTGATAGGACCCGGGTAAATTAACTTCAACAGACTTTCCTTTCATTGGGGAATCGACCACAGGGTCTACCTAAAGATTCTTATCAGACACATGAGGAATACTATCTGTAGGGTTTACGAAAGGCTCATGATCAATATCAAGACCATAATCAGGTGAAACAGGTTTCTCTTCCTCATCGTCTAGCACAACTGTTTCAATGTCAACATTATTGCTCACAGCCATCTTAACAGCACTAACCTTAGTCACCATGCTCCTTGTAAACCTACCATTGACCTTAACATTCGGCCTTTTACCCTTCAGTTCGCAAGTATCCTCATTACGTTTCGGTGTCACAGGGGATAGATTTAAAGCTTTCTTCCTACGCTTGGAATGCATAGGAGTACCGGGACTACATGCAGGAGCGGGAATGTGATCATTGCGAATGCTGGGGCTTACACGGCCATCAGGGTTTGACACAGGCTCGTGTACAGGTGAAGCCAAAACTTTACAAGGCTGTGGATGCCTTGCACATTCCTCAGGACAATCAAATTGACAATGAAAAAAATCCAAGAAGCCATTCGATTCAAGAAACTCATCCCATGACCGATTTTGTTTGGACAACTCCCTTTCAATCAACATCCTAACCAGGCCGTGATGAAATAGGCTGTGACTAATGTTCTTCGGCCCCTTTCTTAATGGCTGAGGACATTTTTTTCATACTCTGAAATAAATAATATGGCAAGTTAATAGGAAAACCAAGGAACACAGCCATTAACTGGAGATGATATACGTAAGCCAAGGAGAGACGACCTTCACAAGTCACATACCTGTGAATAACATCGAGGACCGTTTGCCATTCTTTCTTAAAGTACTTTCACAACACACCAGTTCTAAAAGACACATCCTGGCAGGGATTCTTCATCATTTGTCTCCATTCGGTGATCTCCATCTGCTTGTATTTGAACCATCGTTCCCCATCATTGACAAGCCCGTGGCCAAAGCAACTGAGCGTTTGTCAACCTTGAATTGGAGATCAGCCACCCTAACCCTGGCGTCGACCAAAGACATGGCGAATAACCTAGTCACCTCTGGGTTCGAATCCGTGAACTTGCAAATGAATGACAACCATCCAATTGCTTCAACCTTGGCCAAGAGCTTAGGGTTCTCATCAAGGAGTTTCGCGTCACTGGATTCAACCCTAACCACTGGAGCCATAGCTACGAGCGAAAATACACACAGCTGCACACAGAATAGATACCACAAATTGAAACCTGACAGTAAACTGGAGAGTGAGCATTCAGGGTGTAAACCAGGAAGAAAACACAAGCAATGAAACCCAACGTTCTCATAAACAAATTGTGCCATGAATGAAACCAGACAAGACCGCTGTAAACTCGACATGGGGGAGGGATAATAACCATGCAGAGTGGAAATCAAGTGATAAAAGAACTAACAGTGAAGACTTCAGTCCAGACTCGTTTTGATTATTTATTCGACGTAATCGACATACAATCACACCGTAAATGAATCACAAGTGTTCGACGCACAGGGAGCCACGATACCGAGCTTGTACTAGCAAGTGAATGTGATTGACAGAGTTAAGTACAAGTGTAATGAAACCAAATCAATTTTATGGTAAGTGGATCGTTTCCGGAGGTGATGACATGAATTAATCTAACCATAAGCAATGAACCTATCTCACCCTTACCGTATAGTGATTTAAACCTTCGAAGGTGGCGATCATATGACGCAACATAGTCATCACACCAACACCAAAACTTCGCAATATGGATCATATTATAAAATCGACATTAAACATTTATGGTAGCATTGAGTATGGTTTGGATACTAAGGATGAAATTAGGATAAGGCATGTTTGCATAAATTATTAAGCCTTCGATGTTCTAGGACCTCGTCGAATTTACAATAAAACAATAACGCATGTCCATTAATTAATGTTCAAGTGAAATCTTATAGTGAGAGGCATAACCAAAGCTTATCCCTTAAGTTGTAGAGACAAATTCATTCAAAGTAATGGTTTTAATGTAATGATTTCTGTCCATTTACCATAGTTCACAAAGATCCAAAAAACATGGAATTTCATCAATTCAGTAGCTCATGGAATGTCACCATTTCAGTAGATGTCGGTTCTGTAGATTTGCTATAAGAAATTCGAACATTTCATCAAAACAAAATAAGATTTTGTTTGATGAAATATGTTTGAATAAGGCTGTTGAGTAAGGGCACAACAAATGGCGACTGACTGGGCGAAACATTTATCTCTATTTCTTAACCTGAAACCATGCAATCGAAAAAATTAGATCCTTCATGTATGCCATTATACAGACATCAGTATTTTGACATCTCAAACAGATCCAAGAATTTCACATTTCTAAAAATTACCAGAAATTTACATTCTTAATTACTTATCTGATGAAGATTTGGTCTCTCACAAAATTTAGTCCAAAAGAAGTAAAACAGTAAGTGCCTTGGTTTTGAAGAATAAAGTCTCATTACCACAAGCATGAACCTGCTGCCAGCAGGAGTCTATAGCCTCGACAGGGTTGCTTCAAAGCCCAAAGACTGCCAGTATCCCATCTGCCAGTTATAGATATACAATTCTGGTTAGGCTGAACTGTTATCATCATTTTTCCCTTTTTTTTTTTATACTTCTGAAGGCCATGATTCTAGCTTGGTAACCAGATAGTAACCACGTCAGTCACCAGTCCGCATCGCAGTAAATAAACTGGCTCGTAATGAGACCTTTTATCCCTCAAAGTTTTCTGTCCAAGGGCCATTGTCCAGGCTTGGTGACCAGAAACGACAATGTTACTGAATGCAAACCTATGATCCTGAACAGACTGGCTCGTTATGAGACCCTCTGTCCTTCAGATTATTTTGAAATTATTCAAATCCAACCATGGCCAAAATGGAGTTATATTAATATGCAGTGAGATTATCTTAGCAGATGGGGAGGCAAAACTAATTCTCTTTACGAGAAGGGATGGCGTAAAAGACTTAAATGGATAACCTCGACAAATACTGCCCTAATTCCTTTGGAAAAATCTTTGCAGAGACTCATATTATTGATTTATATTAACATGATTTAAGAATTTCTGGTAAAATCTAGAAAAATGAAAACCTGTTCACTGTTCAAGACGTAAAACTGTATGACAATTTTCAGGATAGTAAGATCTTCATGCATGATTCGTAGATCAATCACAGGACTTGATGAAAAGTCATCAGCTTGAAGTTTGATAAATTGATCAGAATCAACAATACGCAAATAAAACAGAAAATGAGTATGAAAAAATATTCAAAGCAAACAGGTAAAACAAATAAATTCCACAAACCAAGCACACCACACAAGGTATGTACAGGATAATCCCTCGAAGGGGATCAACAGAAATATTTCTTGATCAAATGACCATTTACTGGAAGGTTCTCGATGTCCCCCTCCAGCGTCTATAACCTGAACGTGCTAGGACCAAGTTTTTCTATAATAATAAATGGTCCCAGCCACAGGCATTGGAATTTAGTATGTTTTCCTCTGTCTTCGTGCTCCTTGTCCCATTTCAGAACTAGGTCACCTACTTCCAAATCCCTACTGGCTGATTTTCTATGATCAAACCAGCGTTTCACAGTCTTTTGATGTTGGTCAAACTTTTTTCTAGCCAACTCTCTATCTTCTTCCAGTTTAAGCAAGGTATTGATTCGATGTTCCATCGTAGAACATGGTGTCTCCTGTACTGACTGGGAGAGATGTAGAGAGGGTAAGAATAGATGAGGAGGAAAAATAGATTCTTTACCATATACCAGAAAGAAGGGAGAATTACTTATGGCAGCCTTGGGAGTTACCCTGTCAGCCCATAAGGCATTTGATAAAGCGTTGTGCCAATTTCTATGATGATTAACCACCATGCATTTCAGAATTTTGATTAAATTTTTATTGGAAGACTCAGCTAATCCGTTACCCTGAGGATAATAATTAGCTGAGTATTTTGACTTTATGCCCTTTTCCAATGCATATTCCATTAACTTTACAGAGGAAAAATATGTTGCGTTGTCAAAAATCAAAGATTCCGGAACACCAAACCTGGTGATAATAAAGGAGTCAAGGAAAAATATCACCTGTTCTGAATTAACCACTCGCAAAGGGATGGCTTCAACCCATCTAGTGAAGTAATCGGTGGCTGTCATAATATATTTGTGCTGCTGTGAGGAAGCTGGTGCAATTGGACCAACAATGTCCAAGCCCCACTATTGAAATGGGACGTCAATAATAACAGGCTGGAGAGGTAATGCTACTTTCTTAAGCCTTCCGCCAGCTCTTTGACACTCTTGACATTTCCTAGCAAAGGCATATGCATATTTGAACAACGTAGGCCAGTAGTAACCAGCTTTGAGTACTTTGTGTGCAGTGGTTTCCCCGCCAAAGTGTCCCCCGGCTGGTCCTGCATGTAATTGAGACAACACATTATCAGCCTCATTCTTTTCTAAACAACGAAGGAGAACTCCTTCAAAATTATTTTTGAACAGAATATTATCAATCAGCTGATAAGGTGTAGATTTTAATCTCAAAGCCCTTTTGCTACGGGAATCTAAATGTTTAGGAGCATTTCCATGTAACAGAAAAAATTTAATGTCATGATACCAGGAATAAGAGGGGGCTGAGATTGGAAAAACCTCCCTTTCGAACAAAAAATGTTGATCGACGAAGTGCAGATCAGATTCAGAGACATCTAATGACCCGGCTGCCAACTTGCAAAGTCCCTGTCCTCTGACAATCTTTAAAGGCTTGATTTCCAGGTCATACTCCTGAAGTGTTGTAACCCAATGGGCTCACTTTTCACCTAGGTCCTTTTGCACCAAAAGATTTCTAACTGCAAAATATGGCACAATGACCTTGATGTGTGACTTCAGCAGGTAAGGTCGGAAATGATTTATTGACTTAAAGACAGAAAATGCTTGTTTGTCTACTTCTGGGTAATTCAACTCTGCGCCATTCAAACCAGAACTTGTAAAAGCAATGGGAGCTTCGTTATTTTCCTGATTTTTCTGCGCTAAAACAGCAGCATACGAAGAGTCAGAAGAAAACGTATACAAAATAAATGGTCTAGAGAAATCCGGGCTTATTAAGGTAGGAGCTTCAGCAATAGCTTTTAGTATATCGTGAAAAGATTGTTTTTCTTCAGGAGACCATTTAAATTCAGCATCTTTCTTAATCATTTTCTGAAGTGGTCTGACAATCTCAGTGAAACCAGGAATGAATCTGGAGACAAAATTTATCTTTCCTAGAAATGACTGCATGGTTTTCTTTGATTGAGGCATAGAAATCTGTGCTATAGCTTGGGTACGTTCTGGGTCAATATTAATACCTTGTTTTGAAACTATAAAACCCAATAACTTACCTTCAGTAACTGCAAAGATGGATTTCTTGGGATTCAGGGAGATCCCATACTTCCTGCAACGTTCGAAAACCCTCCTAAGATGTGTTGGGTGATCAGCTCTATTTTTTGAAAAGACAGTTATATCATTAAGGTAAATGACGACAAATTGGTCGATCAGGCCTCTGAACGCAATGTCCATTTCCCTTTGAAAGGTAGCTCCAGCATTAATTAAGCCGAACAGCATTTTCCTGTAGGCATAAGTTCCCCAAGGGGTTCTAAAGGTTGTTTTCAATTGATCTGTTTTGGATACTAACACTTGGTTGTATCCTGAAAAGCCATCTAAAAGTGAAAACATTTCAGATCCAGAGACCTGTTGTAATATCTTTTCCATAGGCGGAACGGGATAATTGTCTTTTTCCGAAACCTTGTTCAGATTTCGGAAATCAATGCACAACCTAATATCACCATTTTTATTTCTAACGGGGACAAGATTTGCTACCCACTGCGCATGATGCACTGGAAAAATTATTCTAGCAGCTAGGAGTTTGTTAAGCTCTTTCTTAACAGTCGGTTCTACGCTAGGGTGCATTTTTCTCAATTTCTGCTGAAATGGTTTAGCATGTTCTTTCATGGGGATGACATGTTGCATTATATTTGGATCAAATGTCTTGAGATCATCATACGTCCAAGAAAAAATGTCTTTAAACTCATTAAAGAGTCGTATGAAGGCTGTTTTTTCTTGGGGAGTACATGTACTGCCCATATTTACACATTGAGGACTGTGTTCGGTGCCTAAATTTACGACTTCAGATTACATAGTGGAGCTATTGGTTTTACAGTTCCTCACACCTTTAAATTTGTCCTTCAAATCATAAAATTTATCAAGTTTAATAACAGATCTAGGAAGGGTACTGACCTGATCAAGAGACTCTTGAGTTGAACAAGGTTTATGAATTACCACAAAGTTGCACAGATATTCATCATGAGTTATTTCATCGATGACTGCATCTTTGAAAGTGTCCTTCATGGTCAAAAATTCGATCAACTGCTCATCGTGATCAAAGACTCTCCAATTGACAATGTTATCAAGTATGGAAGGCCTGAAAAGGAGTTCAATAGAGAAAGAATCAGCAAACATCCCTTCAGATGGAATTAACCTCGAAGCGACATTAGCTAACAGATTTGCTTCCTGATTCAAATAACGAGGAATAGAATTTATATTAAAAGCTTCAAACGATAATAATAAATTCCATACCTCTGTCTGGTAATTTCTTAGATGTCCAGCAATGCAATGTATAGTGTTACGTACCTATCTAACGATAATTTCAGAGTCTCCTAACACTACCAAAGCTTTAGCTCCTAGATCAATTGCCTTTTTCAGCCCTTGAATAAGGGCTTCATATTCAGCAATATTATTGGTGCATTTGAATTCTAACCTGCAAGCAACAAAGTACCTTTTCCCCTAAGGATCTATTAATAAGAAACCGGCCCCAGCTCCTTCCTTTGACTTAGATCCGTCAAAGTATAGAGACCAGAGACCATCATTCAGGTCCAAATGCGCAGTGTTTGGAACTGGACTTTCGTCTGAAACTTGTGTAAAATGGAAAACTTCAGATTGTTGTTCTGACTCTTGGACTGATGAAGTTTCAGCCTCAAGGTTTCCAAATAAAGAATCAACCATGTAATTTCCCATTATGGTATCAGTAAATAGCACTGATTCATTTGAGTCATCCATTTCTGTGACCGTGTGCTTCATATAACGTTCTTGATCAATTCTGATTTTGTTTGGACGACCATTATGAGGTATCCATAAGTGTGACCAGTCCGTCGCAAAATATCCCTTCAGTTTTTCAGACCAATCTCTGCTGAGGAATAAGCCATATGCCTCAGGGATATCTACAACAATTATATCAATGACGAAATGAACTTGAGGATTTGAGGCTAGTCTTATCAATACTTCGTTCAACTTTCCTATTACCTTTACATTAGATCGGTCAAGTTGTACAATGCTTGTATCACATGGCACGGGGACTGCGTTAAGTTTTTTGCATACTGAATATGGCATAACATTTTTAGAAGCCCCTGAGTCTATCATGCAATTGTGTACTTTACGATTACATATTTCAAATGTAAGCAGAAAAGGAGGAGTTGAGGAATCTGATTTCTTCCCTATGTACGAGGCATTGACTGAAGATTTTGTTGTGTTGTCTTTAGTATTAGTAGAATTGTTTTGAGTGGAGGAAGTTTTTCCATTTTTACCTAAAGAAACCCCTTACATCATCTTATCTCGAATCACAAGAAATTTGAGGAGTTCATAGATGGAGATGTTGGCTTTGATTTTCTTCAGATCCTCAACCAAGTCATATTCCAAATCAAGAGATGGGGTTGATTGAGTGTTGGGAGGTTGGTTTTTTGTTTTGACAGTTGAACTATCATCTGTATAATTTGTAAAAGGTTCCCCTGAGGGCTGATCTTTCTTGCTTCTAGTGTTATATTGATGTTGATTGACATTCACAATAGCCACATCTTCATCATCAGTCAATTCCATGGTATCCCATAAGTGACTGATAACTTGAGGAGGTTTATCATCCGTGTTATTATCAGTGCCTTGGGTAGCTTCAGAATTCTGGCCTGAAGATTGGGTTTCACTTCCAGCTGATGTTTCTAGGCCTGAGACTAATAGTTTTAGGAAACTATTAATTTCATCCACATTATTAGCTTTGTAGAAATAATAGATCAATGCTATGTGCAATGATGCTAAGAAGAAGCACAGGAAATAGATCTTGCTACTAAGAATTCTCACAAGCATACACAG
>LPNX010465596.1:9449-23848 GCA_001517045.1 Pseudotsuga menziesii | reverse complement strand
TGTAAATAAATAATAGGAATATGAATAGCTAGGAAGGCGAAAAGGCTGGTAATCAACCGCCTCATGAAATGTATAAATATAGGCATTTGTATTTGAATAATGAATTGAATCGGGAGTTATACCAACAGTGGTAATGTGGTGAATATATATTTTTTAAAATTTAGTGTGGTGGTGCATCTAAAAATATCTCAAGCAACAAAAAAGGTGCACTATGTGTTTACCAGCACTGAAATGTTACAATATGATACACCACCACTAACAATGCACCGCACCATTGTTTTTGAAGCACACCGGTTATCACTATTGTGTAAAATCATTTTAAAAATTTGGTAGTGCATTATGAAATGTATAGAGCATCGTGTACACAGTCTAGTACACATTGAAAAAGCATCGTGCATGATGCACATTGTAAATTTACATAGTGCACTATATGTTGCGGTGTGAGCTGAATGTATCGAATGCATCAGAAAGGTTTTACGATTAAAAAAATCAAATAAAGCTCAATTTTAATTTTCTATATGATAAAAATTTAAATTAAGAGGTAATTAAGAGTTTACCTGGTCACTTGTGCATTGGAGAGGCATGGTTGCGATGAACATAAAATTTCATATTTTTCCCACCGTTTGAAAAAAATTTAAAATACGCTCAACAAGCAAAAAAAGAGAACAATATTGGAGAGCACCGATGGCAGGGCATCTAAACAGGGAAATATGACATATATGATATGTAATTTTGAAATAGAGCATCCAAGATGGTGCTTATGTGAGTTGGGGAAGCTCAATGGGTTCCTACGCGAATTGGGGTAAGATGGAATGCTAGGAAAGGGAGGACACATGGAAAATCATGAGCACCCACCCTAATTCAAATTGGATTGCATTTGTGGATGGATTGGTAACCTTATAAGGACAAGTATTTTTATAAAATACATGAATCAACCAAGAGAAGAGCTTTTGATCATTTGAGAAATTTGCATTTGTGAATTGAGAGAGCTAGTGGATGACTAGTTTCTTACCTTAGCCAATTTCGAGGGTGAAAGATTCCCATCCAAGTTGATGTTTGGAGAGGCCACTCAGGTCTTTCATGGATATTTAATGGAGTTTTTTTTTCCAGGTTTAATTTACAGGGAAGCTTATGGTTCCTTCTATTGCAACACTTTCTCTCAACCATTTCCAGTTTTTATTTCATATACTTGCTCATGGAGGGATTGTGCTTTGGGTGAGCTATTGTACTCTTTGGGAGAGATTATCCTGATATATTTCTTATTGTAATAAGTTAAATATTATATTTTATTCATTATCATAATTTTTTAGGTCGAAATACCCAATATTTGTATGTCAAAATGACTATTAATGAGCAAACACTGACCATTTCCCCACTATATCGATTTATGCCATGGTAATGCTGATTATTTCAAATGGAAGAATGTATCTCTGATATATTTATGATGAATGGACTGTAATTTATGTTTTTTATAAGTTTCATGTTCAGAAATTAATATTTTTAACCCATTTTACTCAGTTTAATTGTATTTGGAGAAGATTTGGTGCCTTTTCCCCAAGGGTCGAATTAGTGATTTTGTAGCTGTTTGGGAGAGGGTCATAATAGAATGAATAAAATGAATACTGATGCATATGAGACTGTAAAAATTTCACTTAAACTTCCTTTTCCTCTGTTCATAAATTTGAGTGGTTTTGGGAGCATTTGAGAATCCATTTCCAGCATTTACCTAGGGGGAATTAGGACCCCAATTTGCTAGTAAAGACTCCTACTTTGACTAGAAAATTAAAAAAGTTTGAAGAAGTAATTGGAGGGTCATAATTCATCCCTGAAAATCATATTCAAGTATTAATATCATTCATACACTTTCTGAGAATATTCAGGAGCATTTGGGCCAATTTGGAGACTTAGACATCAAAACTAGTCAAAGGTCGAATTAGGGGAAAAAGTGAAAAATTGGTCATTGTAATGAAATTTTGAAAAAGGGAAATTAAAATAGCCTCCTAATAGAACTTTATGAGGCTGAAAAATATCAAGAGGTATTGTGTCTGATTATTAATGGGGTGAGGGTAAAAATCCCTATCCCTCTTTTCTCACCTCCCACTCTTCTACAAATTTGTATAAGTCAACCCCAGCTTGCTGCTGCTGATGGGCCTCCCGCCATTGACATATTTGATTCACATATAACATTGACCGGTCTCATAAACAGAGACAAAAAACATTAAATATTTCATTAAATGATAATGTTATTTATTAACATCAAATATTAACTTTTTTCTCATGCTAATTGAATTTAACAAGCTATGTGCACTATAGTAAAGCACCAAGCTCGATGCTCTTGGAAATACAAGCACACCACAAAAAATGTGCTACAATAATATAAACACACTTGGTACACAAATAAAATAAATTAAAATTTAAATCATATGGACATTTAGTTAGTTAAAATTCCTTAAGCACCGTAAATGGTGTCTACATTGAATCTAGCACACTAGGTGTCAAATTTTATAATTAAAAGAAATGGTGTGCTTTTATAGAAAAACACACTGGTGTGTGTGTTCTACTAAAGCACACCAACAATATTTTATAAATATTAAAAATGGCGCTTCCATTAATAGGAAGCACGAGTGTAGTGTGAACACACCAACACATCGTAAATGGGGCTTAAAGTTTTTATAGTAAACCGTAGTAGGAGCATCTCTTTCTGATATTTTAAATTATTTTTGATCAGGATCATGGCATGCCAGTTAAATGTAAGCTCATCGACTAATCAGTGTGTTCTTGTAAATAAGCGCATAGATTATTGTGGTGAATATTGTTAAGCCCTAAATGTTGAGCACATTCCCCCTATAGAGTGGCACATCACCCCTTATATTGTGGTTTATTACATATTATTGATGTCAGCTTGGGTATATTAGTGGGTCTACTAGTTTTTATTGTACACCTATGTCTCTTATATATAGGAAGTATATAATTTTATTTTAGTCATCAAAGTATCTTGTCTTGTCTTATGTACTTAATACATTGTGTAAGGAGGCTCCTCCCTCAAAGAGGATTGATATTCATATCTGTTCTTCATTATTAAGGCGTGGATTACTTTCCTTTTCTCTATTTCTGCTATTTTAATGCTATATCTTGGACATGGTTAGATAACATTTGGTATCAGAGCTCTTTCCTCGGGATTGGTTTCTTCAAAAGAAGTGATATTTCCACTTTTTCTATAGTTTTTTTCTACAACGATTCAGACAACAAATCTCAGAACCCACTTCTAGAACATCCTGAAGAATTCATGGTAAAATTTTTAGATATTGATTGATTATAAGCTTAGAGTTATACCTTCAACAAGTTAGGGTTTCTTACTATTCCAAAATATAGTCTCAAACATGTGTTGTAGGGAAAATTGTTATATCTGGATCATCCAAGATCCAAATTGAGTGAGACCTATTGCATAAGAAATAATACTGGCCAAAGTAGTTGTGGTAGATTTTCCCACCTCAGATACAAAATATTGGACACATGGCATACCATACACGTTTTCTCTTTTGAAAGGACATAAAACAAGAAGTTTTGGGATATTTGCAATAATGTTTTATTGGCACATCCAAATTAGGTCATAACTGTGGAATCAGAAAGGGGGAACATTAGGATACCAAAGGATGAAGTTTCATACCCACAGGATCATAAATTCCAATTTTACCTTAGTTCCAAGTCGACCCTAAAATAGTCTTCCCATTAGAGTTTGAAAAAGGTGTTATGGGGAAAACGTTCATATATAGGGCAGAAAAAATCCAAATTGAGTGAGACCTGTTGCATAAGAAGGAGTATAGAACAAGGTATATGTGGTATATTTTTTGGAATCATATCATAAATATTGGACATGTGGAATACCATACAAGTTCTTTCTTTTGGATAGACCAAAAATAAGAAGTGTTGGGAGATCTGTAATAACTTCTTACTAGAGCATACAACTTAGGTCATACCTATGACATCAGAAAGAGGTGTTGGGCCATGGAATCACCATTATTTTATGTTATATTTTCCCTACTTTTAATCCCTTTTCTCTCTCCCATAAACTTATATTAATTCTTATTAATCCATTTTTATGCTTTTGTGCGAGATTTAGACCTAAGGTGGTTTCTGTTTGCATTTATTTAGTATTTCATGTGAATTATGATTACATATTGGAAAAATAACATATTTTGCACTTATATTTGAATCATGGATGAGTTTGATGATTTTTGTAGAACCAACTCCAGGCCAATTGCCATTACTCTAGGACATTTTCCGCAACTCATATGGTTGAAGAACAATGAAATTTGATACTTGATATTTTTCATATGAGGAATTATTAAGTCATTACTACTGCTGTTACTCCTAATGTTACTGCTTCTACTACTCCATGAAGCCACCTTGGAGGAACATATTCAGTAGGGGTGATGGATTTTTATAAATCCAATTTTTTATCATTCTTATATGTCTCAAATTACGATGTTAAATTATTTGAAGATAAAAGGGACAAGTTGGTGGTGGATGAGAGTGCAATTATTTGGTTTATTTATAAACATTTGGATACCTCCATGTAATATATGATGAACCCAACAAATTAAATTCTATTAGGAGCCACTTGGGATGTGTTTTGAGAACGTTATGATGACTCACATCCTCAAATTCAAATTTGACTTCAAAGGAATCCTAAAGCATGGAGGTTAGCAAAATATTTGGGATTATATTTGAATTGAGTTTGAGATCCAAATTATTAGTAACTTGTTGAGGGTATTTTGGATCCTCATTTATTATTTGTTATGAAAAATTTATGTATAAATAAGAGATACTTATCCATTCCAAGGGGATGACTCTTAGAGCAACAAGTCCAAATTACGATGGAATAAGAATTATATATCTTTTAACCTCTTTTGTAATATAGATTATAGTTCAATTTATTTCTCTTTTGTTAATGTAGATTGTAATTATTAGTTTTTGTAATTTGTAATTGTACTAAATTCTTCTGATTGCTTATGATTATATGTATTTTACTTTGATTCATTTATTTTCGTAGATGTATTTTTAATTTAAGTTCTTTAATTATGCAAGTGTGTATAATTTCATAGTTTAGTGTGGCTGCAGCTATAACGTGGTTTACTTTATTGCAAGAGTGGGCATGTTTCAATTTTAGTCATAGCATGATTTACTTTTATGCAAGTGTGAGTGTGATTTACTTTTCTTCAAGTGTGAATTAGTTTTAGTATTTACTTTCTTCAATTTACTTTTATGTTGTGTAATTTACTTTGGTGCAATGCATGTTAGATGGTCAATGTTAGCGAGGAAACTATAGCCTGCATATATTGTGAATGATAACCTTGAAACACAAATGCATTACCTTGGGTTTATAATTTATGTTGTGAATTTATTGTTTTTATAAGCCATTAATTTTCCCAACAAGAGGCTACAACATGCCAAAGTTTCATACGTAGAAGAGCTGAAATTTTAAATTTATATTAGTCCAAGTCAACAATAAAAATATTCCATTCAGGGTTTGAAGAAGCAAAATCTATATTTCAAGCAATGGCAGATCACATAGAGCACCTTCAAGGAATTCTCCAAACACTAAAGATGTCCAAAATGGGATGAGACAATAGGCATATCAACATCACAGTCAAATGATTTTTTAAGAAGGAAAAATCATATGGGAACTTGAGAAAATAATTGAAACAAATACCAAACAACTATGAAATCAAGCTATTAGTGAGTACCTCATCAAGTGGAAGAACATACAAGCTACATATTCTAAACGGGAAGATGCGTCCTTTATACAAATCCATCCATAACTACCCAAGCATTGAGGACGACGCTTGTCTAAAGGGGAGGGTCATGTTAAGCCCTAAATGTTGGGCACATCCCCCCTATAGTGTGGAAAATTTCCCCCTATATTATGGTCTATTACATAATATTGATGTCGTCTTGGGTCCATTAGTGGGTCTACTAGTTGTTATTGTACACCTCTGTCTCTTATATATAGGAAGGATATATTTTCATTTTAGTCATCATTGTATCTTGTCTTGTCTTATGTACTTAGTGCATTGTGTAAGGAGGTTCCTTCCTCGAAGATGATTGCTATTCATCTATTTTCTTCATTATTAAGGCGTAGATTACTTTCTCTTTCTCTATTTTTGCCATTTTTATGCTATTTTTGGGACTTGGTTACATAACAAGTATTTTTTTTGATAAATTTAGTGTGGTAATGTGGTGAATATATATATATTTAAAATTTAGTGTGGTGGTGCATCTAAAAATATCTCAAGCAACAAGAAAGGTGCTCTATGTGTTTACCAGCACTAAAATGTTACAATATGATACACCACCACTAACAATGAACCGCACCATTGTTTTTGAAGCACACCGATGATCACTGTTGTGTAAAATCATTTTAAAATTTTGGTAGTGCATTATGAAATGTATAGCTCATCGTGCACACAGTCCAGTACACATTGACAAAGCACCGTGGACGATGCACATTGTAAATTTACAGAGTGCACTGTATGTTGAGGTGTGAGCTGAATGTATCGAATGCATCACATAGGTTTTAAGATTAAAAAAAATCAATTAAAGCTCAATTTTAATTTTCTATCGGCTAAAAATTTAAATTAAGAGGTAATTAAGAGTTTACCTGGTCACTTGTGCATTGGAGAGGCATGGTTGCGATGAACATAAAATTTCATATTTTTCCCACCGTTTGAAAAAAATTCAAAATACGCTTAGCAAGCTAAAAAAGAGAACAATACTAGAGAGCATCGATGGTAGGGAATCTAAACAGGGAAATTAATGCATCGATGCTTAGGTGGCCAACAACACTATAGATGGTAAAAGCGATTTTCCATTCGGATTTTTTTTAAAATTTTACCATGTTTAAGTGTCTCCAATAGTAGAATGCACCGATGTTGTGATTGAGAACGACCGCACTAGAATTTAAATTTAAAAAATTACTCTAATTTTGTGCTCTCCAATATGGATTCATTGATGTTTTTCTAATAAATAAACACACCGTTGTCAAATATAAAATTACAAAAAAGAATTTTTGGGCTTGTTTTTAACCCTAATTCAGTGTATAAATTTATGTTATGCATCATTGTGGTGGAAAAAGATAAATCATCGTCGATGATTAGAAATATATGAAATATTTTTTTCCTCATTTTTTTACACTATACCAGTTCATATCTATCAAAATGCACCTATGCGTTTCATTTATGTAAATGCACCACTAGTAAATATAAAACTTTTTAATAGTTTTTTGTTTGGGTTTTTTGTTTATGCTACTTCGATGCTTTCAAATCTGCTGCGAATTGGTGCATCAATGTAAGTTAAATGCATTGTCTGTAGAATTATACAATTTTTTTTTTGCTTGATGATGTTTTGGACCGCAGTTCCACATGATTTAAGTTCACAATGGTGCATGATGGACTTAGTCGCACCGATGCGTTTTGTATGTGTAAAGGCACCGAAAAAACATTCGCTAAAGCCTCCTTTTGCTCGCCTTCGCTAGTGACCTCCATTATAAATGAATATTTGGGTATGAATAATGTAGAGATGAAGTTTAATTTCAATTGAGCTCTCTCTCTTTTGTTTTTTTCTTCATTATTTATTCTCTATTTTATGTTATATTTGTTGCAATTCTAGCGAGGATTACATTAGATTCTTAGATCCAATGCACAAATTCTAATAGGAGGGGACGATGACAAGAAGGGAGGTGATGAGCTAGTTACTTACACAACCTTATCTCTATAAAAACTAAAATTTTGTAAATAACTGAGACGACTACTAGGATTTTAAAATTTCTTAGCCATCCATAACCAACAATTGTCAATGTTTTAAGTGTTATTTTTTGGGTTATTTCAGAAGTGTTTACACCATGTTTGGGGTGGTTCACAATATTTGGGGTTCATGGTGTATGGTCAACATCTATATGGTACATTATAGATTAGCACATGGGAGATGCTCTATTATGGGTATAGTTTATATAGCTTTCTTTGTTATTTCTTTACCTCAGATTGTTGATGGCTTGTTATTCTTCCCTTAGGCATTAGAGTTCTCTTGACAATTTGGTGGATGAAATTATTTGTAGCCACATGGAGAGTTAACCTATTTGGAGGACACCTTACTTGGGAGGAGGAGTGTTGTGCATCCTAGAGGATGGCATTAGACGTTATATTGCATGGTGTTTCTTTGATTCTCATAGGGGTAATTGACCCAACAGAGTGAATTGCTTAGAAAGATGGTTTCTTTGGAATATTGGGACATAGGAATGTTGAATTAACTTGTTTAGATACATCATATTGTATCTCTTCTTATGTATGACATCAACTTGGATTATGAAAAATGTAGTTTGAAGTATAACATCTCACTTGTGTTGACCTACATGAGGTTATTGTAGATTGCTTGTAAGGGATTATGCCCACATTATATTGTTTTCCTCCCTTACCTCTCACACATATATAAAGGAAGGAGATACTCCTTCTCCATAATTATTATTAGATAACACTATTTTCTTTTTACCTAGTGTTGGAAACCTAATCCTTGCAGATTTGGTAAATTGCATTTATTATTCACATTAGTTGTCATAGGTGAATATGAAACATTATTGATAGTACAAGAGACCTATTGGAAAATGAAACCAAGTGTCATATCTTGATGTATTTATACATGTAGAATATTAATGAAAAAATCCAATTCATGTTTATCATAATATTCCTTTTCTTGTCCTTGCTGTGCCATTTGCTCCATTACCCAGGCATTCCAATAGTGGTATTGGATGCCTATGGCTCTTCAGGCTTGGATAAATATATGGTAGTTGTTCATAGCATTCTAATGGTTTGGATTATTTCCCTTCCATGGCCTTTCTCTTGAGATATGACCTTCTATATTTGTTGTGCAAACTCTTGGGTGGGAGCGATAACCAAAGCTTGATATTCCAACTAGTCATAATCAAGTTAATGCATAATTCTAGAATATAAAGTTGTTGTTTTTCTCATTCCAGATTGGGCCTGCAAATGATTTGCAAGATTCATTAATTATTCTATAGAATTTTTAGATGCACAACCCCTGATTAATATATGGGAATATTAAGGAATATCACCATGAATTTGATGGGGCAATTACAAAGAAGTTGATCCACACAAGAATCGTTACAATATTCTTTGTCGAAGAGAATGATGAAGAACTGACATTGTAAGCTCAATGCAAGATACTTAGTAATATGAGAAATCCCATGACATGTTACAGTGCATTGTTAGTCCACTATTAGATTTTGGGTCTTTGATATTCCATGTCCAACTGCTTAGTCTCCCCATCTAGCTATCCGTTAAAATAATTTCACGAGTTACTATCCTTATTATACCTAATCCATTATCATTGTTATGTATTCCACAATTTCTATGTATTGATCACATGAATTGGAGGATATAGAAATCAATGAGTCTTTATAGTTAAATGATTCATGACCACCAATTCTTGTTCCATATCTAGGACAACATGCAATTGGTTGAGTGATTCCCAATGAATGCAAGAAAAATGTGGACACAAACCCACAACCACTTGATTAATATTTAGAACCTACACTAACAAAGATGAACCAATGACCATTGGTAGATCTTTCTCCTCGTTGCATATCCTCATTTTTAAAAATCTTACCACTCATCATTTCACATATGGGTATAGGTTCTCTCCTTGTATTTTATTTTTTCCATTCGTTTGAGTGTATGGTAGTTATATTTTATTTTCTGTCTCTAATGTGGGTTTAAATATTATTTTGAAGGAAAAAAATAATGATCTTCAAACAATGTGAATCTCATTGAAACCATAATGTCATTTTTGTCTCCTCATTGGAATGCCACAAACATCATTCTATATATTCTCTTACAACCACCCCCCTTTGGAAATTCACTAATCAATTGCTTCCTCAAATAATTGGGGGATTGAAAAAATTTGTGAGCTCTCTCTTGACCCACGAACATGCCTATCCAACAATCAAATCCACTTGTGCTATGTCCCCATGCATCACTTGAAGGAGTGGATATGGGCTCTTTAGACAAGGTATCAGCTGCCTATAGACTCTTTATTGCATTTATCACATCTTTTGTGGGTTTTCTCAAACAGTAGCATGCATGGAATTATGATTCTTAGTCAAATGGTTTCTTGGCTTCACTGGAAGTATGATTACACTTGATTGGGTTGTTTCCTCTGATTAGAAGTAGGATAAAATAGTTGAATAAGCTCGTTATACGAGCATGTATATTCTTTTCAGTATGCTGGTTTGTAGTAGTATTTTTTCATTTCAGAGGTATGTGTTCAGAGTTTGAGAAAGTTGCAGAGATTTGGTAAATGACTCCATCACCCAATGAATAAGGCACAAGGTCTACAGGTTCTTGAAGCCTCACAATGAGGACTTAATCCTGCAGCAAGAGCCAGATGTTATAACTAGATCTTGTTCTTAGTTTATCTGTTCTTTTTGTCCTAATTTTCAACCGTTGGTTTAAAATGATTTCATTTTATGTTGATTTTAAGAACTTTTGACAATTAGTAATTTATGTTGGATTTAATGCTTTTAATGGTTGAATTATTTCATTAATTTAGTTTTAAGGTTTGTCTTTTGGGTTTATTAGTTAATATGCATATCTTTAAGCTTTCAAAAATTTATAATAAAAGTTTATTCCAAGTTTGCTTTATAATCTAACCCTCATTTTTGAGTCGTTTGTCAAATATTTTCATGAGGAGATTCCTATAGCAGCTCTATTTTTCTTGTTTTTGTCATTATCATTGGGAGCAGATTACGAGGTGATGGAAACAAATTCTAGAAAACCAAAAGAGGTGTCCCGGATTGAGAGATATGAAGACGTATTTGAGACCCAAATTTTCATAAATTCACCAAATTTGCCCAAATCCAATTTGCTATTTTTGGGTTAATTGTCTTTAAATATTTTGAGTTATCATGTAACTAATTGATGTAACTATTTCAAATTCAACCTAGAAGGTAGTTGTGGAACTACTTTACCTTTGTAATGATAAAAGGAAGACAAACATACAGTTTTGGGGGGGATTTTCACTCAAGGAGAGGCTTTTGGAGCTTTGATTTCTCAAGCTAGCATTTATAACTCTTATGTAAGTGGATGACTGTTATTGATTATATGTAAATTGCTAAGCCCTTTTACCTATCATGCATTTTCATTTCTGATCTGGTTTATTGTTCAGTCTACAATTTCATTTCTTGTTTAAAGGTTTATTCATGTAAATGCTTGTAGCCTGTGGGTGGAATTAGTATTTCATGTGCAATGTTTATGGCTTATTGGGATGTGTTTGATCCCCATTTTATCCAACTTGCATGATTCAGTTCTGTATTAGCTTGTGGATGTTTATTTCCTCCTTACTGACAAAGTTTTTAAAACCAAAACCATAAACCAAACCCCTAAAATCTATTTTATTTAATTTTACTTTTGAGATTGTGTTGGCTTGTTTTTCTAGTAGTCTAAGAACAATTTCTGGCACTAACATCTTTAGCGCCTTTGCCGGGGACAAAAATCAAGATTATTTTCCCCGAGAAGAACCACAATGACACGGATCTGATTCTTGATGGCAGACAAGAGAAGGACATAGAGATAGACTGCAATCATCTGCCTAGCGACTCCACGATTAAAGATTCCACTGTAAGGAGAATTTTGTTGATAGAAAAATGAAGAAGCCAAATAGAAAGACTGGGTATCAGCTTGTTACTTTCCTCCATGAGGTTTTGTTCTTATTCATCAGTTCTTTCCTGTCTTTCCCATTGCATGTCAAAAGAATTATTTTTTGTTTTTTCTATTTTGATGATCATAAACCTTTAGGTACATATCCCTCTTTGGAAGAAGAAAGTCTACATTCTTCTTGTTTTATTGACGTTGTTCCTATTCCTTCATTTGAAATACATGTGCAACATGACATACATATACCCATATCTCTTGAACATGATTATTCTGGTCATCTTGTAGAGAATAAAGCTGATCCATTACCTTCTACCATCACTGCTGAAACTTGTGAACAGCTTGTTGAGCCTCACTTTCAACTCATAGATTTTCAGTCTAGACTCAGACAGAAGATGTTTAAACCTCTTAGGCTGCCATCTCTCTTATATCCTTACCCTTCCTACTTTGTTGAATATCTTCCCCATTTTACTGGAAAAGACCATATTACAGCAGAGAAGCATTTAGGATCTTTTCATAATTTCATTGATAATTTTGAAATCATGCATGAGGATGTTGTCATGAGGTTATTTTCGAAATCCTTTGTTGGAGATGTTGGGTTTTGGTTCCGAAATTTAAAAGCTGATTCAATTGGATCGTGGGAAGAGTTACATGATGTCTTTTTGAAGTATTGGGGTAAGAATAAATCTTCTAATCAATTTCTTTCCGATTTTTATAGTTTGAAAAGGGAGAATGATGAGCCAATTACTAAATTTAATTGGAGATTTCAATTTTTTTATGTCAGTATGCCTACAGAGATCAGACCTTTGGAAAAACTTGCTATGGTATATTATGTTATGGCTCAACATTCATATCTTGTCTTTTTCTTGTTATAAAGGAAATCATCATCTTTAAGACAATCGTTTGAGGATGCAAAAGGAGTGGAGGATAACATTCGAGCTTGCAAAGTTCTTCGAGATCAGGCTGATGTTGAAGATATACAAGCTTATGAATAGGAAAAAGAACTTAGGTATCATTCAGATTTAAGACAGTTTTCTTCATCATTTTCAGATTTTCATATGAACAAGGATATAAATGACGCTTGTGTTGATTCTTCATATCAGTTTGCTGACTTTTTCGATGATAATATACTTTCAGTAGATTATAGCAGAAATTTCCTAGTTCTTGCTATGAGATTATCATGTTATGAAAAAGAAGTTGATGCTCTTCAACCTCTTACTATTGGTATAAGAAATAAGCTGCCATTATTGACTTATGGTCACTTTCATAATTTTATTTGTTCAAGTTTTGATCAAGGGTTTTATTTAAAGGTCGAGAAGCAATTTGAAGAGCCCTTGGTTTTCATTCTTGAGACAAAGTTTAAAAAGAACAATAATGGAGAGGAAGATAATGCTTCACTTTATGATGAATATAATGAAGACATTGACGTTTTAAATCGGAAATTTCATGGTCCCGTGGCTTCTTCGATGGAGTTGTATTTTTCAAAGGTTTATAATGCTCCATCTTTTGGCATACTTACTATTTCCAGTCATAAGTATCAACTACATACAGACTCTTTATTGCATTTATCACATCTTTTATGGGTTTTCTCAAATAGTAGCATGTATGGAATTATGATTCTCAGTCAAATGGTTTCTTGGTTTCACTAGAAGTATGATTACACTTGATTGGGTTGTTTCCTCCGATTAGAAGTAGGAGTAAATAGCAGAATAAGCTCGCTATACGAGCATGTAGATTCTTTTCAGTATGCTGGTTTGTAGCAGTATTTTGTCATTTCAGAGGTATGTGTTCAGAGTTTGAGAAAGTTGCAGAGATTTGGTAAATGACTCCATCACCCAATGAATAAGGCACAAGGTCTACAGGTTCTTGAAGCCTCACAAGGAGGACTTCATCTCGCAGCAAGAGCCAGTTGTTATAACTAGATCTTGTTCTTAGTTTATCTGTTCTTTTTGTCCTAATTTTCAACCGTTGGTTTAAAATGATTTTACATTTTATGTTGATTTTAAGAACTTTTGACAATCAGTAATTTTTTTTGGATTTAATGCTTTTAATGGTTGAATTATTTCATTAATTTAGTTTTAAGGTTTGTCTTTTGGGCTTATTAGTTAATATGTATATCTTTAAGCTTTCAAAAACTTATAATACAAGTTTATTCCAAGTTTGCTTTATAATCTAACCCTCATTTTTGAGTTGTTTGTCAAATATTTTCATGAGGAGATTCCTATAGCAGCTCTATTTTTCCTGTTTTTGTCATTATCATTGGGAGCAGATTACGAGGAGATGGAAACGAATTCTAGAAAACCAAAAGAGGTGTCCCGGATTGAGAGATATGAAGATGTATTTGAGACCCAAATTTTCATAAAGTCACCAAATTTCCCAAAATCCGATTTGCTATTTTTGGGTTAATTGTCTTTAAAGATTTTGAGTTATCATGTAACTATTTCAAATTCAACCTAGAAGGTAGTTATGGAACTACTTTACCTTTGTAATGATAAAAGGAAGACAAATATACAGTTTTGGGGGGGATTTTTCACTCAAGGAGAGGCTTTTGGAGCTTTGATTTCTCAAGCTAGAATTTATAACTCTTATGTAAGTGGATGACTGTTATTGATTATATGTAAACTGATAAACCCTTTTACCTATCATGCCTTTTCATTTCTGATTTGGTTGATTGCTTAG
>LPNX010465586.1:232032-284019 GCA_001517045.1 Pseudotsuga menziesii | reverse complement strand
GAACACATAAAATTCACAATGGAGGTCCAAGAAAACAATTGCCTTCCTTTCCTCGACGTTCTTATTACAAAAAATGAGGATGGATCATTGGCACATCAAGTATATAGAAAAAAGACGCATACTGATAGATATTTACATGCAACATCCCATCACCATCCCTCACAAAAATTAGGAATCCTGAACACCCTTGCCATCAGAGCCATAAGAATTTATGACAAAGAACATCTTGATGAAGAATTGAAACATCTTGCTGAAGTCCTTCAAGGAAATGGTTACAAGTCACAAGATATCAACAGAGCATTCAAAAAGGCAAAAAACCTCTTAATAAGAGACAGCAACAAAAAGAAACAAACCGAGAACACAAAAAAGGTGGTCCTCCCATATATCCAAGGTACCACCGACAAAATAGCCATACTATTAAGAAAGAAACACATCGAAACTACTTTCTCCCCTCCCAACTGTTTAAGAAACATGTTGGACAAAGCGAAAGATCCAGTTGATCCCATGCTCAAAAAAGGAGTATATTCATTTCCTTGTTCATGTGAGGAGGAGTACATTGGAGAGACGGGAAGATCAATAAAAACAAGGTTAAAGGAACATTGCGCAGACATAAAACATGAAAGAACAAAAAATTCAGCAGTAGCTGAACACTACAAAAAAACCAATCACCACATTTGCATAGAGAAGGCTAAAGTCATCGCTGTGGAGGAACATTACAATAAGAGGCGAATCCGTGAAGCTTTGGAAATCGAAAAACGACCAAAAAATTTTAACAGGGATGATGGACTAATTCTCAGCGAATCTTGGAAACCAATTCTAAACCTTTAAAAAAAAACAACAACAACAAGAAGTCGGCCAACATTAAGCCTCAATAATTAAAAACAACAACAAACAAGTCAGCCGACATTAGTCTCAATAATAAATTAAAAATTAATATTAATAACGGACATTAAAGCACATAATTAATGAGCCAAAACATGCTCCTGATGATGGACTCAACTGAGCAGTCCGAAACGTACGTCGAGTACAAAAACCACACACAGGTTCTCCATATGAACTCATCTCAAACATCTTCCTGTGAAAACTTGAACAGCAGCAAGGTATTTTTAATGAAGCATTTATTTAATATGAAGATGTCGGAAGGTGGATCTGTTGCTAACCATTTAAATGAGTTTAATACACTTACCATTCAGTTAATTTTTGTAAAAGTGAACTTTGATGATGAGGTTAGGGCTCTTCTAATCTTGTGCTCATTGCCAAAAATATGGAATAGCTTGGTCATGGTTGTAAGTAACTATGTCCCTAGTTCAAACACTCTTAAATTTGATGATGTTGTTGGTGTTATTCTTAGCAAGGAAATGTGAATAAAAAGCACAGGTGAGACATCAGGTAATGTGTTGACCATGGAGAGCAAAGGGAGACAAAACGAGAGAGGAAGGAGCCCAGGAAATTGTGGCAAGTATAAAAAGGGAAGATCCAAGTCCAGATTTGGAAAAATAGAGTGTTGGAACTATGGTATGAAAGGACATCTAAAGAAAGACTACAGAGCTCCAAAGAAAAAAGGAGACAGGAAGCAAGAGACTACTCAGGAAGCGAATGTAGCAGGTGATGTGTTACAAGATGCTTTGATTTGTGCATTAGATAATACTAGTGATTACTGGGTAGTAGATTCAGGGGCTTCATGTCATGCTACAACCCATAGGAAATTCTTTCATGATTATGTTCAAGGTGATTTTGGGCATGTGCTATTGGGGGATGATGAACCATGTAAAATTGTTGGAAAGGGTAAGGTACAAATTAAGTTAAATAATGGAAGTGAATGGCTGCTAAAGGATTTAAGGCACATTACTCCTATGAAAAGAAATCTGATCTCAACAAGGCAATTGGGAGATAGCAGTTGTTTGTCTACATTTGGAGAAATGTGGTGGAAGATCACTAAAGGATAAATGGTAATTGCAAAAGGAGATAGATAGGTACGTTATATTTATGTCCTCATAATACTGATTATTCTATCTCTGTAGCTTCCACAGAAATAGGTGTGGCATTGTGGCATCATAGGCATGGCCACATGAGTGAGAAGGGGATGCAGATTCTTCACTCAAGGAAACTACTTCCTGATCTGAAGCAGGTAAGTTTAGAATTCTGTGAGAACTATGTTTATGGAAAACAGAAGAGAGTTAGATTTCTCAGGGTTGGGAAATAAAATAAGAGTGAAAAGTTAGAGCTTGTCCATATAGATGTATGGGGATCAGCTCAGGTACAATCTCTTGGTGGCTCTCGTTATTATGTTACTTTTATTGATGATGCAACTAGAAAAACTTGGGTTTATTGCATTAGACAAAAATCTGGTGTGTTTGATACTTTTAAGAAGTGGAAAGCTTTGGCTGAGAATGAGACAGGAAAAAGGTTGAAATGTCTCAGATCTAATAATGGAGGCGAGTACTGTAGCAAGGAGTTTGGAAATTACTGTTCACACAATGGGATTCACAGAGAGAAGACAGTCCTTAGAACACCCCAAGAAAATGGTGTGTCAGAAAAGATGAACAAAACGATCATGGAGCATGCAAGGTGTATGAGATTACATGTAGGGTTCCCCTTACAGTTTTGGGCTGATGCTGTAAAAACCGTTGTTTATTTAATAAATAGAGGGCCTTCAAGATATTTGGATCGGGGCATGGACAGGTAAACAGGTAAAATACTCATTTCTAAGAACTTTTGTGAATCATTTGTTGATATTGATAAATATGATAGAACCAAGCTTGAGGCTAAATCCAATAAATGTACCTTTATTGGATACGAGGTTGATGATTTTGGTTATCACTTATGGGATCTTAAAAAACACAAAATCATTAGGAGTAGAGATGTAGTATTCAATGAAAAGGTCATGTACAAATATCAGTTGCAGGGAAAGAAAGAAGAAAAGGAAAACACATAGTACATAGTGCTTGATGAAATCAAAGAAAATGAAGTACCAAAAGCACCAGAAAATCAAGAGCAGCAGCAGGTACCTGAAACTCCTGCAACTGTTGTTATGGAGATAAATTCCTATGGCTTGGGGTACCACAACAGACAGCTTGACTTCAGAAATCAATCCTTTCCAATATGCAATATAAATTAAACATCTAACACTAAAGGATCAAACCTCGTACCTTATTCCGAACGGTTGAAGTAGATACCCATTGAGCTTTCCAACTTTAGCCTGAATTGATAAATCACTTCCTCAACAACAAGTAAACAAGACATGCATACTATATATATCGGTGTTAGATCTATTCTAGCATATATAATCAACAATGTATAAGCATTTGAAATCACCCATGGATGAAATATTCATTCAAACATACATTATTGGAAAGGAAAAGATATTTCTATTAATATAAAATCAGAGATTACAATGGATACAACCTCTGTCGGCATGTCTACGAATCGGAGAAACTAAATCCCCCACTTAGGCCTCCACTACCTAAATCCTCCATCTCTCGATAGCAAGCTCACAAGCAAAAGGCCAGCATGGGAAGAACACAAAAGTGCTCCAAGGGACAAAGGGATGCAAACTCAGGCATAAGTTCTGGCAACAACGGACTATAGTTTATTTGCTTTCAATTCTCTCTTACCCTTCAATGTACCAAAGAGTTCCTTATATAGCTTTTGAAAGGGGTAATGAAAGTTCGAATCTGAGCGATCTCAAGGCATATGGAAGGCCAGGAGTCAAGTGAGTCAGATCCATGTCAAGGAAAACTCCAAAAGGATTTGGATTATTCACACATCTCGATGTACGCGGTTTTAGGGGTCAAACCCACGTATATACACGATTAGGGGTTTAAAAGTCGCGTATATGAATTTTCACATGTTTTTAGGGATGGTCAAGGAAACATCAAAGGACAAAAAATGGTCCAAGGGGCTTAAGGAGTCTGCAGAGGGATAGGGGAAGGCCATACAAGTGTGATTCACCTGGAGTGGTAAAATCAGCTATAATAGGTGCCCCCTAATGAGTAAGGTCAGAGGGGTCATATGATGGCCAAAATACATTATAAGTCCATCCCAAAAGTGGAGTGATGAAGGATCCCAAATGGAAGACCAGCCACCCAATCAGCATAGTACAATGATACAACTCTGTACATACTACAAATACATACAGTAGTCCCGAATACATAAGAGTACAATGGCCATGAATAGGCATGATACATGATATCACATAGGTGGTCATCACCATGTACAATATACATAGATTAGAATCTCCATGATGAAGATATACAAAGGATCATGATCTCGATAATGGCTGAAGATATACAATGGATCAAGATCTCCATAATAGCTAGAAATGTTTGACATAAACTGGAATCAAGTCATGAGAGCTTAAATCTCATGAACACTGGCACAATCAAGGAGGTAGGATATAACAGATGCCACCAATCTGGAAGGTCTTCTACACAAACCGCTATGAGTACATGTCCTACTATGTGAATAGAGGTGTTGAGGTTGAACATAGTAGTCCATCATCTGATTACCGGTCATTAATGTATACCGTTAACAACAACGAGATCACCCACTGATAATGAAAATGGGAATCAAGGTACTAGAGTGCAAACTAACAAGTGTGAATAGATGTGCTGAGGTTGAACACTTGAGAGGATCCATTGATCAATGGACATTGATGTATTCCCAAAGACTGTCAATGGAGAGAGAACCTGCCACTGATGACTGCAAGTCTCAAGGCACTCAAAAATGACTCTAGATTCCAATCCCAGAATAAATGAACTGAAGTCGATGGGATGACATCCGATGGAAAGAGGGCATTAAGGCATCCCCCGTCATCCAACATGAGGTACTCAACAAAGCTGTATAATGTGGAAGGACTCGATCATAAGGTGCATGAACCAGTAACTGTACCAGGAACGACTGACATGCAAAGTCAAGATAACTAAGGAATGGCCGACTTAGGTTTCAACTTCCTTCGAACAAGATAAAATTGGCTTATGGTGACTTACATAAAGGCAGAATAGACTCGATATGTGAAACTGGGACATCTCTGCGACAAAGGATCCATCGACAGAGGCTCCATGGGGACTGGAAGCTTAACCAGTCAGTGGAGATAAACTCAGATAAAACGAGTACAGCTCCTAAAGTCAAACTATAAACCCAACCAATGGATGTGATATACAGTTCTCTGTTCAAAAGTGACACGACTCAACAGCTGCCAAAGATAACATCTTTCCTTTCCCGTCTTTTTGGTTTTTTGATTCTTTTGGATTTTTTCAAATATTTAAAAAGCTTGAAAAGGAATAAAACTTCTTTATAGTTACAGACTAGGAGGAGATGAGTGTCATAGGGGCAAACACACTAGTTCCAAGCAGTGGAACATACCTATGCTTAATGTAAGGATACATGTGTAGGATAGCGACACTTGGGGGAAAATCCTCTCCCGGTAAAAAGGAAATCAAGCTGCAAAGGATATATAAAATGGCTCTGCATGGCTAGACATGAGACAAGCTTGGGCTATATGGCTGAAACTCAATGTCAAGGAAGTTGACGTAAGGCTCAATAAGGCAGGAAAAGCTCATGATAATGCAATTATAACTTGACATAAGGGAGTCCTGAGGGGAATAGACCAGCAAAATATCAAGAGGAGTATGAGGCTCTTGCGAAATGTCATGGCAATACTATACAATGGACTCCCACACCCTAAGGGACAAAACGTCAGCATGGGCACCAAATGCAAATAAGGCGCTAACTAGGCTACCCATGTAAGGTCAAGCTCTACCACTCATATCATGCCACTTCTAAAACAGCAAGAAGGTTCCATGACATAACAGAGTGGGTTCGTACCTAAGGCTATAATGAAATGATCATAAGGTCATGCAAAATGCAAACAGTGATGAAACCTAACCTACATGCCAGTTTAGACATAATACCTGAGATCGGCACGAACGGGTCAATCCAACGGCTGAAACGACACTCAAAAAGGTCTCCTACATCATAAATTAGGTCAAAAACGGTCCAAAATGATTAGAAATAGTCCAAACTATAGGAAAGGGGGTAAAAATTTGAAAAAATTTGAAAAATTTCTATAAATAGTAAAAAATTCAAAACATTATAAAACATTTGAAATTTTTACCCAATTGAGCTTAGATTTTCAACAGTGAATTCCAGGAGATCCAGCCAGCGGAATCCACTACCATTTCTTTCAGGTACTTACCCATGCTCTTCTCTTCCATTTTGATGCAATTTTTATCAAATTCCATGGTTATTTGGGATTTCTAGGCCAATCTAAAATAGGAACTGCGGCCCACGTGGAAATCGAGGGTTTTTCCACATATAGGGCTAGATATACGTGAAAAATGCCCTCAAAGTCGCGTACATACACAGCTGTTTGGAAAACAGTCACATATGTGGCCACGCATGAGGCTTTTTAAGTATTCTAATGGGCAAACTTGCAATTTTTTTTGCAGGATGGTCCTATAATGGAAAGAACATGAACATGGTGATGTAGAGGAGGTAGTAAGGACTGATCTAATGGCTCAACAAGCACTACGTGCATGTGGGCTCTACAAATTTTGGTGTCTTGGTGGCTTAAGGGCCAAACCAGGACTATTGCAGATGCTGGTGGATTACTGGGATCCAGACTTAGAGTCATTCCAGATATATGGGATGTCCCTCACCATAGAGGTGGAGGACATATAATTTATTACTAGACTTTCTCAATGGGGGGAAGTAGTGAACCTATGTTCTCGCGGTCCTGGAGGTGGCTTGACTATAGATGAGTACATTGTGGTGTACTGCTATCTGGACACGAAGAAGGTGGGGAATCAGATCCCAACCAACTCTATACAGGTGCTGGGCCTAAGGGCCATCCTACTGACACTGGGTAGGATAGCAGGCTTGGCTTCACTCCACCAGGCCTCACAGCCTCTGATGTTCTATGCAGTGGAGTGCATGAGACCCACAGTGTATGACTGGAGCACTACACTACTGAGCAACATGAAACATCAGCTCAGTGAGTGTAAGATGGGAAGAGTGTGAAACTTCGGTTTCAGCAGTATACTGAGCACATTTTTCTTCGAGCGTGTTCTAGGATTGAGCCCCGGAGTTGACGTTCCTCTACACGGGATTCGCGATCCGGCCCAACGGCATTGAGCAGATGTGATGCACAGACTGGGGGGAGTTAGGGTGTCCAACCCCTATCCACCTGAGTTCTTTCCATGGTGGTGATGATAGATAGTTGCCATCGATGACTACCCCTATGTGGGGATAGATTTTCGGGGGGACCCGAACATGCCGCTACCACCAGGATTGGCATACGGTGACATAGGTAACGAAACTCGACCCTCTCTTTAAATTTTTGAGTTATTTAATTTTTTTTTTGTTTTCTAATTATATGAAATCAAAAGACATGTTTTTGGGTGACAATACATAATGACATATACCATATGCATGCAGATGTGGGACCACGGTGGCCTGAAGGCTTCCCTCATCATAGACGGAGGGGAAGAGGAGATGATATCATGGGTGTGGATGCGGAGCAGATGCTCCAGAGCATTCATACCAACTTTGTGAGGTTGACACACAGAGTTCCCATGGCGCAAGTCAAGGACTTTCCTGAGGTTATGCAGCACTAGGTGGTGGGTGTACCATAAGCATGGGTGCGATTATTTCGATGACTAGCTAAAGCCATAGTGACATTCCATGATCACAACCCCCCTCCTCCTCCACAGGCTTAGATACCTAGGAGTGATATATTTTTTATTACCATGTATTATATTTTGGTGGCTCAAGAGCCCCATTTTTGTATCATGACACTATGTATTACCACATTTTAAATGTATATAAAAACTTTTTATGATGATCGTTTTATTTATTTACATGTGTAAAAAATTTTGTTTGTGATGAGTTTATTCTGTATGAAACAAATGCCAATCTAACACATAGTTAGCATATGAGTCAGCAACTTGATTATTAATTATTGGAATATGTATGTATGTTATATTGTCAAATTTTTGTTCTAATAATCTCACATGTAAGAATCTTCTTAATAATGTTGGATCTCTAACATGGTACAAACCATTAACCTATGACACTACTAACTCCGAATCAAGACGTACTTCAAGAGAGAGAATGCCATGTAAAATGTCATCCCGTAGAAGCTCAATAATGACACTATATTCAGCAACATTGTTGGAAGATGGCTGTAGACATATGCCTCCTGAAGACAGTACCTAACCCATAGGAGTATAAATCACCCAAGCAGCAGAGGCTGAGTGTTGAGTGTGATGGCTCACACCATCCGCAAATCCTATGTAGGTGGAAGATTCCATTGACATCTGCCAAAAGAAGCAGAAACTAATCACAAACCCAATCACTATAAGAAAAAGACCTACCTATGCAAAACTGTATAATAATATACAATAACCATCCTTAGTTGAAAATCATGCATATTATTTCTTGAGATAGAGCCCATTCCTAGGCTCTACCAAGGCCATTCCCTCATAATCCACTAACTCATACATGCCCTTCTCTAACACACATTTGGTGACGTAAGTACCACGCCACATGGGGTTAAACTTCCCTTCCCCCAAGGGTTATTTCGGTTGATCCCACAAAATAACCAAGTCTCCCTCACTAAACCTCCTTAGACAGACAGACTTATCGTACTGGACCTTTATGTGAATTTTATTTACTTCTAGAGCCACCAAGGCATCTCGACGTTGCTCATCAAGTTGCTCAAGATGGACCAAACGCTCCTCCAATGGGGAAGTGTCCGGCAAGAGCTCTACAAATAGCTTCAAAGAAGGAATCTCAAATTCAACCAGCAATACTGAATCCACTCCATGTACAAGTTGATATGGAGAAAAACCCGTGGCAGTCTTAACAACGGTTCTATACACCCACAAAGCAGGATATAACATAATGTGACAATTATTCTTGCTTTGTGCAATGGTTTGTTGGAGAATGGATTTGAGTGATTTATTCACTGCTTCTACCTGTCCATTTGCTTGAGGGTAGTAAGAGGAGGAATGCTCTTGTTTGTACCCTAACTTTGATGCCAACTTTTCCATCATATGATTCTAAAAGTGCGAGCCATTGTCAGTGACAAGCTCTTTCGGAATCATGAACTTAGTAATAATCTGGTTGAATATGAAGTGTGCGGTTGTCTTACCATTGGATTTAACTGTAGGCATATCCTCAGCCCATTTCATGAAGTAATCAACAGCCACTATGATATGATGATGCCCCCAAGCTGAAGCTGGGTTGCAATCCATAAAATCAAGCCCCCACTTAGTGAAGGGACCGGAGGTGATGATGGGATGTAATGGGTCAGGTTTCAAGCACATATTACGTGAAAACACCTAGAAAGGGTGGCAGTTCTTGATCGCATCAATGAAATCCTTAAATATCAATGGCCAAAAATAACCTGCTCTGAAGATTTTTTGGGATGTAGAAATCCCAGATAAATGACCACCACACGCCCCTCCATGGCAATCATTCAGCACTACCTCAGCCTCATCATGAGTCAAACAATGATGTAAAATGGAATCTACCCCACAGCAGTATAAAATGTTATCCACTATGAGGTAATTCTTAGACATGTGATGTAATCGTCGTTGTTCATCCCGAGAGAGATGAGTAGGGACCTTCAATTTTTGTAGATATATAATGATATCCCCATACCAAGGGTCTAAAGTTGAGATTAAGAAGATGTGTTCATCGAAAAACGTATCTTCACAAGCCAACTCCTCGGCCTCGCTTGGGAAATCCGATATAAGCCCTGCAAAAATTAACGATTTATTTGATTTTGTTGAAACAAACTTGAGATCGAACTCTTGCAGGATGAAAATCCATTTATTATATTTTCCCCCAATCATCCTTCAAGTGAGGACGAATTGAAATGGATTGACATGGGCTACAACCAAGGTCTGGTGAAGGAGAATATAATGTCTCAACCGTTGAACCACATGTATGGTAGCTAAGGCAAGCTTCTCAACATGAGAATAATGAATCTCTGTGTCAATAAGATTCTGGCTCAGATAGTATATGACATGATCTTGGAGCTCCTCATCCTCTTAAACCAAAACCATCCCAATCGTCTCCATGGCCGCGGCCACATAAAGTAGAAAATCACGGCTATAATCTAGGGGACTAATCACCGAGGCCGATGCTAGGGCTTGCTTGAGTGCATCAAAGGACTCCTGGGCTCACTCATCCCAACAAAAGGTGGTGTCCTTCTTCAAAAGACGCATGAAGCCTCTAGTCAAATTGGAAAAATTGACAACGAATCTCCGTAAGAATTTTTCCATGCCTTGCAAACATTGAAGATGACGAATATTTTTTGGGGGAGACAACTGAAGTATTGCCTCAAAATTCAAAGGGTCGACTCTTATACCCTCCTTAGAAACGATGAATCGTAAAAAGTGACCTCTCTTCACACAAAAGATGCACTTGTGAGGATTTAACCTAACCAAATAATGGCGACACCTTTCGAATACCAATCTCAAATGATAGGAATGATGCATTCTCATACGAGAATGAGCAGCAAGGTCGTCTAAAAATACTTCGATAATCGATTTAAGATCGTGGAAGATCAAGGTCATGGCCCGCTGAAAAGTAGCTCCGGCGTTCTTAAGGCCAAAAGGAATTTTCTGATATGCAAAAGTTCCCCTAGGACAAATAAATGCAGTCTTATGTTGGTCCTCAGGTTTAATTTGTATCTAATTATATCTGGAAAAGCTGTCCATGAAGGAAAAAACCTCGCTACCTACACACTCATCCAAAATCTGATCAATGAATGGTGTGGGGAAATTGTCCTTAGGACAGGCATGATTTAAATCATGGAAATCAGTACATATGCGGATCGCTCCCTGCTTCTTATCAACCAGAATGGGGTTTGAGACCCACTCCGTCAAGGGAATGGGATAGATAAAACCAAATTTCAACAGTTTCTCTATATCTACCTTAATTGCGATTGCTTTCCTAGGATTCACCACATGCAAGCATTGTCGAACAGGCTTAGTGTTGGGATTAGTCTTAATCTCATGTTCGACAATGTGAGGGTCGATACCTAGCATTTCATCATAAGACCAAGCAAAGATATCATGAAATTCTTTAAACAGATCGGTGTATTCTTGAATCTCATCATGGGAACAGTCTGCCCCAATATAGACATTCTCTATCCTGCCAGGATCGTGAGAGATATTGATAGGAATCATTGGAGATATATTTTCCATGTTCCCATTAGCCATCGGACTAGGAGAGCTTAATGGAACCATAGGACTACCAACTCTCTCACTAAGAACCTCCCTAAATTCCTCACGCTCCAAACGGTTAAGCTCAGGAAGAAATTAAGATCTATGATGGAGTTCTTCCCATGGTGGCTCAACTCCTGAAATTGCCTCAATAATCTCTTCATCTGAAGGAAAAACACTATCAACATAGTCGTGGGCATGAGAAGACTGTACTGCCCATGCAGGCAGCACATACGGGTCTTCCTCCTCTGTCCGCGAAGAGGAAGGATAGGGCTCTGCAACACACTCAAGATTAGCTTGATAAGCTATCATAGTTGTAGGCAACGAAACTTCCGTCATGATGGGCTCACTCGAAGTACTCGGTGTAGGAAGAATCCAAGGATCTTCCATATGACTCGTGCGAAAAGAAACCGATCTCATAGATGTCGAAGCCTCACCGGAACTAGACCCTATCATAAGGATAGGTGCAGGGCAAATAAAAATTTCCATGAGGGATGGATACATACCCACACCCACACTCCCAGTTTCTGGCTAAAAGTGCTCTACGATCGGGATCAAATCTCTCGAAGATGCGGTAACTGACAGATTCTTGAATGACGTTTGATCAATCGTAACTATCTTCCCATTAAATGGAAAGCACACAATGCAAAATAGGGAAGAAGCTATGGCTTGCATACTATACATCCAATTCCTACCCAGCAAGAGATTGTAGTCAAGGGGCGCATCAGCCACGTCAACCTCTATCGCAATGGTATTCCCTCCCAAATGGACCTTAAGGGAAGGAAGGATCCTGTGCAGCCTAAATGATCTGCCATCAAACTTAGTTAACATGGTTGCCAATTTAGACAACTCAGGGGAACCTAAACCCTTCCAACATGATAAATACATCATATAAGCAGTAGCGCCTTTGTCAATCACAGTGCGCTTGATGGTCATGTTAAGACATTCTACGTGAATCAAAAGAGACACATAGTAAGGCAAGCGAGGCTAAAGTCCTGTGGTTTAAAATTTAATCATGGAGGAAGAATTATCCTCATTCACACCAAGGGAAGAAAGCAAATCCTTCCTTTGCGAAGGACAACTCTAAATCACTTCCAGTGTAGACATCGCACAAGGAGTATGGCGCAAATCATTGACAATTGAATAGTTTTGGGTGGCTCAGGCATTAGGATTATGCCCTGAACACTTAAGGACTATCTTAGGAATGCGAGGTGCAGCTTCAGGTTTATCCATAGGTGTTTCAATACGCAAAGGAGTCCCTAGTGGATGAGGCTCCTTCCCTGGGCTAGGTTGTGACGAACCATAGTCCTTCACACGGGTCACAACTTTCGCAGCACGAACCAGGTTAATACAACCACGACCACTACCCTCTGGTGGATATTGATCACCACCAGACTAATCATGGGTCCTCGAGTTCATATTTTGGTTGTGAGGTAAAGGGTTAGTCAGCACAGCTGGGCCTTGTGCCAAGTATCTCGAGGCTTCATCGATACGAGGGCACAAGTAAGTGAGGTGATCGTCCTTACACAACTTGCAAGGAAATTTAACCTTACATTTAGCTTTCTTGTCCCCCCTAGCATTGCGGGTGTTATTCTCATTATTATTAGCATTTTAATTCATATTCCAACCCTTATGATTATTCTTACCCTTCTTTTTATTCCGTCCGGGCTGCTGGTTATCCTTTTGGTCTGACAATTGCACTGAAAGCACACTCGCCGTTGGGGTGGGTTGAGACGAAGTCGTGGCTTGTCCCGAAGCAAATTGGTTGATTGACAATTGAATAACTTATTTCGAAACCAAATCCACAGGTTTAGCACTCGTACAACCAACAATTCCATCGGCATGTGGTCCAAGTTTAATTTTGGGGTCGAAACTAGAATGCAGGGCATTGGGAATGATCTCATATAACAAACTGGACTGAGCATAAATCAAATCCAGTTCCTGTGCCCTAAAAATGGCTTGTTCCTCATTTTGCACTCCAGATGTAGACACATCCTTCGCTATATATGGCAATAACAACTTAAGGAACCATTCGAGGAGGAATTCCGATGGTATAAAGGCTTTAATCAACCTCTTCCATCTATGCCACTCTTGGATATGATCCGAGATATGTGTGGATTTATCCTGTCGAAGTGTCGATAAGAGCTTAGTACCAATGTCATAACACACCGGTAGCAGGAAGTGGTTAATAAAATTCATCGCTAGGTCATCGAACAAAGCGAATACCCCCCTAGGTAGCTCTATATACCATTTCGCGGTAGGCCCTGTAAGGGTGCTTTGAAACAGTCTCAAACGGATTGAGTCATGATGTAAGGAATTCGAAGAGCACCATAGGTGAAAAGTAGTAACATGTTCGCTAGGATCCTCTCCCAGTTTTCCCTCAAATTTGGGTATGTCCGAGGGAAGCTTAGTAGGGACAGCCGGCCAAGCCGGGTCATGAGCTACAGGATCGTTCGTCAATCTCGACAAGTCAAGAAGATTTAGGGTTGTGAGGAAAGGGATCCTAGGATGATGAGGTCGATGGACCACTCCCTGATTGTTCTAATTCACATAGGTCTGACTACCACCATGGCCTTGGCCATAGTACCCTCCTCCTGTTTGACCCATATAGGGTGGCATGGAAGCACCATAGTGTGGTGTACCTTGACTATTCAGAGCTACAAAATCATAATTTGGAAAGTAAACAGGTTTTTGATACCCGCCCCCATAAGGTGAAGAACCCTGTCCATACTGCGTCCCATAATAAGGTCCACAAGTCATCGCATGCGATGTCCCATGAGACACTTCGCAGGTAGGAATATACACTCTGGAAGTAGGAATATACACTCCAGAAGTAGTAACATGACCTCTAGAAGTATGAACATAACCTCCCGAAGCAATAGGCGGTATGTGAAGTTGAGACACAACTGGTCTAGTAACTGTAGTACAGACATGACTCGTAGCAACGTTTCGGCCCAAAGGACCACGTGAATGAGGTGGAGGGTGAACATTCGAAGAACTAGGGATAGAGGACGAAGGGACCTGAGTAATTATATATGTGTTATTCCCTATCGTCACCTGTCTCAGATCTGGTATCCTAATAGGATCACTAACCCTAGACCTAGGAGGAATATGTGATGTAGCTTCCACCGCCGGGATGGAAGGTGTAATGTGACTTGTGCTCCCAAACCTCTCCGCGTGGTAAGGAATGAGAGTGCCCCCAGGCATAGTGCTAGGCTCAAACTCCTATTCAACATGAAATGCCAAATCATGTGTGGGAAAACCATACATACAATAACTACCATAACTAGTGCTCACAGATTCAAAATGAGTCTTGTCATCCTCCGGCATTCCATACCAGCGATGCATCAACGGGGAATCAACCCTAGAGTAGGCAAGTCTATCATGAAAACTACCTATCTCAGAAATCATAGGACCTAACTCAGTCAAGTCGAGTGAAGGATCATAGTTAGGAGTAAACTGCCCATCTTCCACATGAATGGGGGAAGGTGGTTCAGGAATACTTTCAACTTGGTCTCCCATGGTGTGTGAATCAATGTGCGAAGTAGTCCGCCTGGACTATCTATTTCTCTCTCCCAAAGGAGGAGGAGATGAATAAGGTAGAAGTCCTACTAAATGACGAGAATGGCGAGGAGCTGCACCCAAATCCACAATGACTCAAAAAATATAAAAGACTCTCTATCTATGCAAACCCTAGGAAAGCTAATGTGCACAGAGCAATCACCAATAAAATCTAAAGCCAAACACAAGCAATCAAGGGTAGGATAAGTGAGCTCCCAAATGAAGCAGGTATGTCTTTCCTAGGAGAGGCTTGAGACTCCCATACACAACAAGCAGAGGTACATAACCAATTATTGTGGCCCTCAGCTTCAACGTGTAAAGCGACTGTGCTGTCCAACCCCAACATGGCCGGGACAGCCGTAGAATAACTTCTACAAAGTACCCCCTTGATATCCTAGGTAAGGCCACTAAGGTCACCTCAATATAATCAATGCCCAGGTAGATATTCACGGGCGGGATTGACCGTATGGGCAGGGTAGAAAATCCTGAAACTCTTGAAAGAGCCCCCAGATACGAATACAATATTGGAAATATCTCCGGTGCTACTCAGTTATTACTAGGGGTCATCCCAATCAATAACCGCTCACACTGCATCGTGCTTAACTCCCTTTTGAGAGGAGGATCCTGAGAAACACTGGTTATACCAAGGAATTTCACACACTCACCTGGACAGACACATACATGTTGTTGTTTAGTGGTCTTGGAGAATTTACTCACAATGAACTATTCCAAGACCCTAAAACCTAATCTTGTTGGCGAACCCTATCAAATAAAATAGTGCAGTTCATTTTAATTTAGCGTTGATTTTAGTTGGCTTTATTACTCAAAATAGGTATATGGTTGTGCAACTAATGGCGTTATGAAACAACATGAAGCAAAATTCACACCTAACAATCAATGAAAATGCATTGTGTCCATGAAAAACAGGGTATGCTACTACGTGAAATGCACAATTTTCTTCAAATGATAAATGCAAGCTTTCCTATATGAAATCCTAACTAATACTCCAAAGAAAATCTAGTGCAAGTACAATGGCAAATGGAATATGCAATGCATGATGATAAGCAAATATTTTTGGATTTTTTGAAACAAAAATGAGATATAAAAGTAAAAGAATGATTCTACAACCCCCAAACTCTGCAAGCACACTCAAGCAGCAGTCAAGCAAAGCACTAAGGTAAAAGAAATCTAATGCACTAATCCCAAAACAAAAAATAAAAAATGAAATGACAAGAACATTCTTAAAAAAGAAATTTTCCCTAAAAAAAACCGTCTCTGGTCAGAAACAGAGGTGTATACAGACTCTGGCAGTATCAAAGGAGACTCAGCAATCATCAAAATTCACCTAGAAACCCTCCAACTTCCTCTAGAAGGAAAAACTAAGTGCATACACGACTGTTCCCAATAACCCCATGTTTGTACACGGAAATAGCAGTAAAACGCGCATATATACGCGACTGTGAGTTCAAAAATCGCATACAGGAAGACAGGTGCATAAAAATAAAGGCAAATAGACCAACTGAGACAAAATTCACACCAATAAGACACTACCAGGAAAACATGCTCCTAGACCCAACACATAAACAAGAGAAAAAGAGCAATTCAAAGTCATTGAATGCCGATAGAAAACCCCCAAAGGACAACTAGTAGGAAATCCCCAGTGGAGTCGCCAATTTTGTTACAGAGAGAAATTCCTATGGCTTGGGGTACCACAACAGACAACTTGACTCTAGAAATCAATCCTTTCTAATATGCAATAGAAATTAAACATCTAACACTAAAGGATCAGACCTCGTACCTTATTTTGGACGGTTGAAGTAGATCCCCGTTGAGCTTTCCAACTTCAGCTTGAATTGATAAATCACTTCCTCAACAACAAGTAAACAAGACAAGCATACTATATATATTGGTGTTAGATCTATTCTAGCATATATAATCAACAATGTATAAGCATTTGAAATCACCCATGGATGAAATATTCATTCAAACATACATTATTGGACAGGAAAAGATATTTCAATTAATATAAAATCAGAGATTACAATGGATACAACCTCTTTCGGCACGTCTGTGAATCAGAGAAACTGAATCCCCCACTTGGGCCTCCACCACCTCAATTCTCCATCTGTCGATAGCAAGCTCAAAAGAAAAAGGAAATCTTGGGAAGAACACAAAAGTGCTCCAAGGGACAAAGGGATGCAGACTCAAGCATAAGTTCCAGCAACAATGGCCTATAGTTTCTTTGCTCTCAATTCTCTCTTATGCCTTCAATGTACCAAAGAGTTCCTTATATAGCTTTTCAAAGGGGTAATAAAAGGTCAAATCCGAGCAATCTCAAGGCATGTGGAAGGCCAGGAGTCAAGTGAGTCGGATCCATGTCAAGGAAAACTCCAAAAGGATTTGGATTATTCACACATCCCGATGTACGCAGTTTTAGGGGTCAAACCCACGTATATACGTGATTAGGGGTTTAAAAGTCGCGTATATGAATTTTCACATGTTTTTAGGGATGGTCAAGGAAACATAAAAGGACAAAAAATGGTCCAAGAGGTCTAAGGAGTCTACAAAAGGACAGGGGAAGGCCATACAAGTGTGATTCACCTGAAGTGGTAAAATCAACTATAATAGATGCCCCCTAATGTGTGAGGTCAGAGGGGTCATATGATGGCCGAAATACATTATAATTCCATCCCAGAAGTGGAGTGATGAAGGATCCCAAATGGAAGACCAGCCACCCAATCAGCATAGTACAATGATACAACTCTACACATACTGCAAATACATACAGTAGTCCCGAATACATAAGAGTACAATGGCCATGAATAGGCATGATACATGATATCACATAGGTGGTCATCGCCACGTACAATATACATAGATCAGCCTAAGAACTAAGCCTTTCATTCAAGGATTAAAAATATACAGCTCAAGTACCACTTCATAATATTTGTTCTAGATGAAGAACTATTAAAATTGGAAAAGATTCACACTAGCCAGAATCCTGCAGACATGTTGACAAAGGGAGTAACCAGAGAGAAAATGAGTTCCTGCTCAATTTCTGTTGGCCTTCAAGCATGAAGGTGAAAATAATAAATTTTCCAAGTCCAAGGTCCAGAGCATAGTCCAGCATGTGCAGTAGCGATGGAGTTGTTGTGATCAATCTCCAAGTCGAAGATTGTTGGTTGTGGAGCCTAATCTTCCAGATCTAGAGATATTATTCAGTTTTGATTGTAACTCAGCAGTACTATATGCTTTTTCCCCATGCCTTGGGGTTTAGGGTAGTCCCTGAAAAAGGGGGTTTAGGGGTAGCGCCCCCGAGAAAATAGGGGTTTGGGGGCGGAGCCCCAGAGAAATTTTTTCGGGATGTGTGTCGGACAACAGTATTGCGAACCCATGGTATTGGGTTAAACCTAGAATTTTCCCATTGTATTTCCCCTATAAAATAAAGCATTATAAAATGACTGAGTATGGTATTGTATTGTATTGGAAGAGAGACTGTGAGAGCGTGAAGAGGAAGTGCAGCAATTTTGTTGCAGGGTGTATCCCTTAATCTTTTTGGACTGTAATAAAAGGACTGACGATTTGTTTGTGGATGTAGCCCATCGTTTTGGTGAACCACATTATATTTGTGTCTCTCTGTAATGTTTTAATGTGTTTTTGCATCTTGTTTATTGCTTTAACTGTATATTTGTTATTGCTCTACGGTCCTGTTTTCTAACATTCTTTCAAGCCAAATTTCCACAGGGTAAATTTGGGAAGCCACATCTAGCAAGTTTTAAGGAGATCCTTCTGCCTTAGAAGGAACGAGGAACTATTAGCCCAACTGTTAAGGAGGTCAAAAATGTTTGTGGACAGAGAGAATGGAGCTGGATCTAAGTTTAAGAAAATGTTCGAGACCTCTATAGCATAAGGGAAAGCTGGCAATAAATGATCTGTGGTTTCTTCCTCTTTCAAACACAACAGGAATCTAGAGGGGCCTTCCCAACCTCTCCTTCTTAAGTTATCACTTTTCAAGATACTCTTGTGTTCCAACGTCCAAGTGAACATGTCGATTTTGGGGATCGAGACAAAGGACCAGATTGTCCTGCAAGGAGTTGGGTTTGGCAGAATGTGCAGGATTACCTGTAAATATTTATATCCTGCAGCAGCTGAATACTTACCTATGGATGAGCCCCATTCCCTTTTGTCTTTAGTTGAGGATTTGATGGGATATTTCCCTTGAAGAAACTCAAGCAAAGATTTGGATTCAGCCTCTATCCTTTTTGGATAGTTCCCAGGGTCCCAGCAAATCCAGCAACGATCCTCATCATCATCCCAGCAAGAGATGTCCCAGAAGATGAGGTGATTAGTGGAATGGAGCCAATTTTTTATATTAGTCAAGCCTCTCTGATGATCTAATGGCAGGTCCCCAAGGATTGAGTCCTCCCAAATCCTTATGCATTTTCCATTTCCCAAAATCTAGGTGAGCTTGGTTTTAAAATGGTCAAGCAATCTGAGGCAGAGCGAGAACATCGATGATCCTCTTTGAGCTTTTGGTGGGCGTTCCAAGCATATTATCCAATGTCCATGAAATTATTTTTTCCAGAGAACTTGCTTACTCCAAGATGAATTTCCAGAGATTAAATTCCACAGTAATTTAGCTCCCATAGCAAATTTTTGGGTAGCCACATTTCGGATGTGAAGTCGTCCTTCCAGGATCGGTTTTTTAATTTTATCCCAGCTTACTAAATGAAGCTTCCTCTCATTATTTCTTCCATCTTCCCAAATAAATATTCTCAACAGACCATCAATTTTGAGAGTGATGATTTTGGGAGCAAGGAGGATTGAATTTTGGTAGACGGGAAGACTTGTCAAAACCAATTTCAATAGGACCACTTTCCCTATGAGATTTAACCAAGTTGATCCCCATGCGTGAATGCACAGTTTCAGCTTGTCCAGAAGAGGCAACTAGTGAGCCACTCTAGGGGCATCTTTGAAAATTGGAATTCCCAAATACTTGAACGAATCCCAGATCATGGAGCCTTCCATCTCTAATACTGTGGAGACTTCGAGCATCTCTCTAGGTGAGATGCTCCAACTGTAGATCATAATTTTATGAGAATTTATTTTGCTTCCTAATATCTCTTTGTATCTGTTGAGTTCCTTTTTAAACATCTGAGCGGAGATGACACTGGCTCCTCCTAGAAGCAAAGTATCATCTACAAACTGCGCATGATTGATGTCTTTGACGTTAGAAACCATTTCAAGGCCCGAAAGGGAGTGTGTATCTTGGAAAGATTCCAGCTAGAAGCTTAGAAATGAAGCTTGAATGGAATAAAGAATAGGAGACAATGGGAATCCTTTCCTCAGACCCCTTGATGTCTGGAACAATTCAACTGAGTAACCATTCACTAGAGGGGCAATCCAAGGAGACGAAATACAGGCTTTCACCCAACTTCTGAACTCTTTGGAAAACCCCAGTTTTTCCATAACTATGAAGATGAAATCATTTTTGACTCTATCAAAAGAATTAGGTAGATCAAGCTTAATAACCATACCTTTTTATTTTCGCTAACAGCTCAAGTGGATGACTTCCTAAACCAACACTATGTTGTCCAGAATATGACGCCCTTTGATGAAGCTGCCTTGATTTTCCGGAATAATGTTAGGCAGAATTTTCTTAAGCCTATTGGATATGATTTTAGTAACCAGTTTGTAACTAGTATTGTTGTTACGGAGAGAAATTCCTATGGCTTGGGGTACCACAACAGACAGCTATGACTCCAGAAATCAATCTTTCCCAATATGCAATAGAAATAACATATCTAACACTAAAGGATCAGACCTCATACCTTATTCCGGGCAGTTGAAGTAGATCCCCATTAAGATTTCCAATCTTCAGCTTGAATTGATATAATACTTCCTCAACAACAAGTAAACAATACAAGCATACTATATATCATGGTGTTAGATATATTCTAGCATATATAATCAATAATGTAAAAGCATTTGACATATTCCAATGGATACAATATTCAATCAAATACACATCATTGGACAAGGAAAGATAGTTCTTATTAATATAAATCATATATTACAAGATAGATACAACCTCTGACGGCACATCTGCGAATCGGAGAAACTGAATCCCCCACTTGGGCCTCCACCACCTCAATCCTCCATCTCACGATAGCAAGCTCACTAGCAAAAGGCAAGCTTGGGAAGAACACAACAGTGCTCCAAAGGGACAAAGGGATGCAGACTCAAGCATAAATTCCAGCAACAATGGACTATAGTTTCGATGCTTTCAATCTCTCTATATGCCTTCAATGTACTAAGGGGTTCCTTATATAGCTTCACAAGGGATAATGAAGGGTCAAATTCGAGCGATCTCAAGGCATATGGAAGGCTAGGAGTCAAATGAGTCAGATCCAAGTCAAGGAAAACTCCAAAAGGATTTGGACTTATGCACACATCTCGATGTACGTGGTTATAGGGGTCAAACCCGCGTATGTACGCGGTTATCGGGGAAAAATCCACGTATATCATCTTTTATATAGTTTTTAGGGATGATCAAGGTAACATAAAAGGATAAAATATGGTCCATGGGGTCTAAAGAGTCTGCAGCGGGACAGGGGAAGGCCATACAAAGTGTGATTCACCTAGAGTGGTGAAATCCGCTATAACAGATGCCCCCTAATGTGTGAGGTCAGAGGGGTCATACGATGGCCGAAATACATTATAAGTCCATCCCAGAAGTGGAGTGATGAAGGATCCCAAATGGAAGACCAGCCACCCAATCAGCATAGTACAATGATACAACTCTGCATACAACTGCAAGTACATATAGCAGTCCCGGATACATAAAAGTACAATGGCCATGAATAGGCATAATACATGATATCACATATGTGGTCATCGCCATGTACAATATACATAGATCAGAATCTCCATGATGAAGATATACAAAGGACCACGGTCTCCAAAATGGCTGAAGATATATAATAGATCAAGATCTCCATAATGGCTGGAAATGTCTGACATACAGTGGAATCAAGTCATGAGAGCTGAAATCTCATGAACACTAGCACGATCAAGGAGGTAGCATATAAGAGATGCCACCAGTCTAGAAGGTCTTCTACACAAACCGCTACGAGTACATGTCCTACTATGCAAATAGAGGTGTCGAGGTCGAACATAGTAGTCCATCGTCTGATTACTGGTCATTGATGTATACCGTTAACAGATGCGAGATTACCCACCGATAATGATAATGGGAATCAAGGTACTAGAGTGCAAACTAACAAGTGTGAATAGATGTGTTGAGGTTGAACACTTGAGAGAATCCATCGATCAGGGGACATTGATGTATTCCCAAGAAACTGTCGATGGTGAGAGAACCTGCCACTGATGACTGCAAGTCTCAAGGCACTCAAAAGGACTCTAGATTCCAATCCCAGAATAAATGATATGAAGTCGATGGGATGAAATCCGTTGGAAGGAGGGCATTAAGGCATCTCCCATCATCTAACACGAGGTACTCAGCAAAGCTGTCTAATGTGGAAGGACTCGATCATAAAGTGCACAAACCAGTAACTGTACCGGGAATGGCCGACATGCAAAGTCAAGATAACTGAGGAATGGCCGACACAGGTTTCAACTTCCTTCGAACAAGAGCATAACGGCGTATGGTGACTGAATAAAGGCAGCATAGACTCGATATACAAACTGGGACATCTCTGTGACACAGGAGGCATCAACAGAGGCTCCATAGGGACTGGAAGCTTAACCAGTCGGTGGAGATAAACTCAGATAAACGAGTACAGCTCCTAAGTCAAACTATAACCCAACCAATGGATGTGATATACAGTGCTTTGTTTGAAGGCGACACGACTCGACAGTTGCCAAAAGATAACATCTTTCCTTGTCCGACTTTTTGGTTTTTTTATTTTTTTTGGACTTTTTCAGTTATTTGAAAAGCTTGAAAAGAAGAATAAACTAGCTTTATAGTTACAAACTAGGAGGAGACGAGTGTCATAAGGGCAAACAAACTAGTTCCAAGCAGTGGAACATACCTATGCTTAATGCAAGGATACATGTGTAGGATATCGACACTCGGGGAAAAATCCCCTCCCGGTAAAAAAGGAATCAAGCTGCGAAGGATATAAAAATGGCTCTGCATGGCTAGACATGAGACAAGCTCGAGCTATATGGCTGAAACGCAATGTCAGGGGAGTCGGCATAAAGCTCAATAAGGCAGGCAAAGCTCATGATAATGCATTCACAACTTGACACAAGGGGAGTCCGGAGGGAAACAGGCTAGCATAAGATCAAGAGGAGTATGAGGCTCTTGCGAAATGTCATGGCAATACTATACAATAGACTCCCGGACCTAAGAGAGGACTCATAGCATGGGTACCAAAATGAAAAAGGGAGCTAACTAGGACACCCATGTATAGGAAAGCTCTACCATTCACATAGTACCACTTCTAAGAACAGCATGAAGGTTTCGTGATACCATGGAATGGGTTCGTACCTAAGGTTAAGATGGAACAGTCATAAGGCAATGCATAAGTGCAAGCGGATGTGAAATCCTAACCTATATGCTAGTTCAGACATAATACCTGTGATAGGCACGAATAGGTCGAAACCTTGGATAGAGTGTACAAAAACTGGACCCTACATGACAACCATATTAGACCAAAACAACCCAAAATAGTCAATAAAGAATCCACACTATAGGATATAGGGAGGAATGATCATGACAAAAGCACCCAAAGGAAACAATGCAGTGAACAATGGGACATAAAAAGGAAACTAAGGTGTAGACCCAACATTCACGCATACACTACCACCCCAATAAGGGTGACCACTAGTGTAAAGAACGAGCAAAGGGAAAAAAAATCCTCCATAAATGGAGTAGAGGATGGAATATGACCATTCCCAAATATATGAGCAAGGGAAGGGGTTTTGATGCCCCCAAGTCTTACACCAGGGTCCGTACTAGGACCAAGACGGGTGATAGGATACCAGGCATGCCAAAAATAAATGGACCCAAACTCAGGAGAGCATAAATATACTCAAGTAACCACGATCCCAAAGGCCAACTAGCGCACAAAGAGCACACTCCTAACAAAATCTACAACCAAAATACAAGCAAACCAAGGGGAGGATATGTGAGCTCCTGAATGCAGTAGGTATGTCTCACCTAGGAGAGGCTCGAAACTCCCATACACTACAAGCGGAGGTGCGTAACCAATTATAGTGGCCCTCAGCTTCAACGAATAAAGCGACTGTGCTGTCCGACCTCTACCTGGCTGGGACACCTGCAGAATAACCTCTACAAGTAACCCCTCAATATCCTAGGTAAGGCCACTAATGTCACCTCAATATAATCAAAGCTCAGGCGGACAGTCGCAAGCGGGATTGACCGTATGGGTAGGGTAGAAAAGCCCAAAACTCTTGAAAGAGCCCCCAGATACGAATACAATCCTGGAAATATCGCCGGTGCTACTCAGTTATGACTAGGGGTCATCCCAATCAATAACCGCTCACACTGCCTCGTGCTTAACTCCCATTTGAGAGGAGGATCCTAAGAACGATGGTTATACCAAGGATTTCACACACTCCCTCGACAGACACCTAGATGTTGTTGTTTAGCGATCTTGGAGAATTGACTTACAATGAACTATTCCAAGATCCTAAAACCTAAGCTTGTTGGTGCACCCTAGAAAAGAAAAGAGTGTAATTCATTTTAATTAGCGTTGATTTTAGTTGGCTGTAATTACTCAAAGGGAAATGGCTGTGCAACTAATGACATTATGACTCAGCAATGAAATAAATATGCACACCATAACAAACAATGCTAAGTGCAATCTTTGTCAAATGAAAAATAGGGTATGCCACTACATGAGATGCATAAATATATATTCCTTTCCGAATGCCAATGCAATCCTTCCTATATGAAAGCCTAAAAACAACTCTCATCTAAGAAATCCAATGCAAGTAACTCCTCAAATCCATATCTAAGATGCAACTAAGAGTGAAACTACTTTGTATTTTTCAATATAAAAGAATGAAAAATGCAATAAAAGTCATCTAAAACTCTCAGTCTCTGCAACAGGTATAAAAGACAAGCCCAGCAAAACACCAAGACAAAAACAGTAATGCACTAATGGAAAAAAAAAAAGGATAAATGACTAAAACTACTTTCAAAGAAAAATCAATGAAAGAGCGGTCTCTGGTCACAAAAGAAGCATCCAACAGACAACATCAGACCCAAGGAAGACCCAACCACACTCACAACCCACCCAGCAACTTGCCACAACATCAAACTCACCAAAAGGGAGGATGTACGCGACTGTATAAAGAACAGCTGCATATGTACACAACTTCTGGCCAAAAATCCACATATGTACGTGACTTTTAACCAAAAATCCACGTATACAGAGAAGGCAATGGTAAAAAGCAGGCCAAGGCCAAACCAATAAAGGGGAGTGTCAATGGAAAAACACACTATAAAATGCGACATAGAAACAAGGAGAAACCAAGAGCAAGTGAATAATATCAAGCCCATTGTGCCGACAACCCCAAAGAAAAACAAGGAACATCCCCAGCGGAGTCGCCAATTCTGTTACGGAGAGAAATTCCTATGGCTTGGGGTACCACAACAGACAGCTATGACTCCAGAAATCAATCTTTCCCAATATGCAATAGAAATAACATGTCTAACACTAAAGGATCAGACCTCGTACCTTATTCCAGGCGGTTGAAGTAGATCCCCATTGAGCTTTCCAATCTTCAGCTTGAATTGATATAATACTTCCTCAACAACAAGTAAACAATACAAGCATACTATATATCATGGTGTTAGATCTATTCTAGCATATATAATCAATAATGTAAAAGCATTTGACATATTCCAATGGATACAATATTCAATCAAATACACATCATTGGACAAGGAAAGATAGTTCTTATCAATATAAATCATATATTACAAGATAGATACAACCTCTGACAGCACGTCTGCGAATCGGAGAAACTGAATCCCCCACTTGGGCCTCCACCACCTCAATCCTCCATCTCATGATAGCAAGCTCACTAGCAAAAGGCAAGCTTGGGAAGAACACAACAGTGCTCCAAAGGGACAAAGGGATATAGACTCAAGCATAAATTCTGGCAACAATGGACTATAGTTTCGATGCTTTCAATCTCTCTATATGCCTTCAATGTACCAAGGGGTTCCTTATATAGCTTCATAAGGGATAATTAAGGGTCGAATCCGAGCGATCTCAAGGCATATGGAAGGCCAGGAGTCAAATGAATCGGATCCAAGTCATGGAAAACTCCAAAAGGATTTGGACTTATGCACACATCTCGATGTACGCGGTTATAGGGGTCGAACCCACGTATGTACACGGTTATCGGGGGAAAATCCGTGTATATCATCTTTTATATAGTTTTTAGGGATGATCAAGGTAACATCAAAGGATAAAATATGGTCCATGGGGTCTAAAGAGTCTGCAGCAGGACAGGGGAAGGCCATACAAAGTGTGATTCACCTAGAGTGGTGAAATCCACTATAACAATTGCATAAGGAGATTGGAGGGAATCTGCTGAAATTGATTTCCCCTTTTTATTTTGGAATTAGTGCTAAGAAGGCCGAATTCGTGCCACCACCGATCTTGGAACATGTTTGGGATTTCTTGACCATTCTTAGCAAATCCTCCTTGATGATTGTCCAGCATGCCTTGAAGAACATAGCCGTGAATCCATCGGGCCCAGGGGCCTTATCAACTTCCATGTGATCCAGGGCATGTTTAGCTCTTGCATGTGGATCGGGCCTATTATAGTCAAATTATCGTCATTTTCACAAGTTGGGGGATCAAAGACAAAGGATAGGATTTCGAATCAATAGGGGCCTTAGCAGGAGATGTGTACAACTATTTGAATAAAGAGTAGGAATATTTCTTGATATATTCAAACTATTTTATCACCTTTCCCAGATATTGAATTTCGTTGACATCTTTAAAGTGCTTGCAGGCTTCTTCTTGCTTATGGAAGAAGCTCATATTCTTATCTCCAGCAAGAAGCCAAAGGCTTCTAGATTTTTGCCACCAATATTCTTCTTCTTCTCTGCAATATCGATGAAGCTCTTTTTGAAGATCAGCTTCTTGGTTCCACAACTCCTTGGTCACCACGACATCCTCCATGGCCAACTGATGAATCTTGAGGGCCTCCTAACCATCTTTCCTTTTGGTGGTTGGAGATTTGATTGATTTAGCCCAGCTTTTCAAGGCTCTTTTGAGGCCTCTCAACTTTTCTTCCCACACATATAATAGAGAGCCAAGGAGCTTCCTGCTCCAGGTAGTAGAGACGATCTCCTGAAACCCTTCTTGGTTAATCCAAAGTGGACTAAACCGAAAGGGGATAGGACCAAAGTTTGTTTCTAAGGAAAGATCTAGGAGAATAGGCTTGTGGTCCAAGATAGTTTGGCAGGATTTTGGAGGATGCCATTAAAACAAGGGTCAGGAAGGAGGATTCGACAAGGAACCTATCTAGTCAGGCTGCAATGTGACTAGGGCCCATCCTTTTATTAGTCTGGGTAAATTTTCCCTGAGATGGCTTGATGTCTTCTAGGTCCCAATCCATGATGAGATCCTCAACCCATTCTCTTTCTAGATCTCTGAACGGAGAGCCTCCTTTTTCTCCTCGATAGAGAGGGTGATGTTAAGATCACCTGCAGTCCCAACAGACTAAGGAAGGAATTTAAGGATTCCCAATAGTATCTTTTCTTGGATAGTAGCTTCGGGACATAAAAATTGAAAATACTTACTTGGTGACTAGAATATTTATGGAGGAACTTGGTAAATATCTAGTATATTTTGTTATCTTCTTTGATTAGTTCGAGCTTTGAATTATCCTAAAAGGTGCTTGTTCCTCCTAAGGCACCTCTTGAACTTAATTATTTTCCATTACCATTTTTCCAAAAGGATTTGCTTGCTTAGAGGAGATCAGAATCCTCCATTTTCATCTCCTAGATTAGAAGGATCTCATGCATTGACATTCTAAGTATATCTTCCAGGGCTTCTTCTTTCAGCTTGTTGCCTAACCCTCTACAGTTCCAAGAGACCTATTTAATTATTTACTATCTTGGGAATAAGTGGCTCCCTTTGGAGCCTGGCCTTGATTTCTTGTGTTTCGGGTGTTTATCATATATTTGAGGGTTTTCTGGGACCCTTGCAAAACATCCAGATAGGTTTGTTCTTCTCTTTATTTTTCTTAGTCTTCCTTCCCTTGGTGGATTTTTTCAGGGTGGCTTGGGAGCTTCTTATTTCTATTTCTCCATCCTCTGAGTCCCCTTCTGACTCTAACTCAAGGCTGATATGATCCTCCTCTTTTTCCTTCTCCAATGGGGCATCCTCTAGGGCTACATGATCTGTGACTATTTCTCCTTTTTTAGCCTCCTTTGGATCCTTCTCCTGAACTTCCATGGCCTCTAGGATTTTAAGTGAGGTTGAGGCTTATTTTGGTGATTCATTGACTTCTGGATTGATTTGGGGATTTTCTGCAGGTCCTATGTTTTTCTTCTCTTTCGATTTTGAGCCTGCTTTTCCTTTTTTAACTTTTTTCCATCCATATCCTTCTTCTTTGTCCGATGGTTGTTCCTTTGGCCAGTTTCATTGAAAATGGCCATGCTCATGACAGTTTCTGCACTTGAATGGTAGTTTCTCGTAGTCAAGCTTTGTTAATTACGCCATGCACCCACCATGAGCTTGACAACTTCAGGAAGCCCTGCTTCAAGATCCACTTCCACACAGATCCTTTCACATGAATATTGGTATTTTTTGTCATCTTTGTCAATGAATCGACCTATCCCATTCCCGATATTCTGCAGGGATTGGAATTTCCAACAATGAACAGGAAGGTTGGGAAAACCGACCCAGAACGGGACTTATTTGGGAACTCCAACTGATGGATGAAAGTCAGACGTCCATCTGTTAAGGTACAGACCCTGAGTCCCCATGAAACAAGGCCTGCTTCTGAAGATCAGGTCTCAGTCTTCTTTCGAGATAAACTCAAGAATGAAAAAATCTCTTCCTACTGCATAACACGTGATGTTGTTCTTGAGCTGAGGTATCTAGTTTCATTGGATCTAGTCATCGGTGGTTCTTGCCGAGGGCCAAATCCCAGTAAATTTCCCAACCAAGCCTATTTATGCCAAATCCAAAGCGATCTTGATGTTCTATTCCTCTGGCAAAGCTATTTCAGGAATAGTTTCCAGCTTCTTGATGAATTTAGGGACTGTCGGGACTGCCTACCTCTTACCTTGCATATTGATCAGCTTCCTAAATGCCACCACAACTAAAGCATAAGGGGGGGGGATTCAGATCCCCGGCCCTAGCCATGCCCATGGTGAACCCTCGCACTCTCAATTCTCTCAAGCTTTCTCTCGACGAACCCTAAGGTCTCATGCTAAAAAACTCATGCCAATAGTTACAAATAGCATAAAGAGAAAATATCTTGTGTAGCATCATAAGAGAGCCTATGGAAATAGACTAATTTAGTTCAATTATTTTATCCTTATGGTATCCTTACTTAGTGACACAAGACCTTGACTGATATATAAGTAATTTTATTAAGTAATCGGTAAATCCACCAAGGTATAAATGCAGTAGATACCGACTAGAAATAATACTATGTTTGGATATTGTAATCTCAACATCTAACCTCAAATGAAAATGGCATCCTTTATTTGGTAAGCTAAAATTGATTACTAGTGCACTTGAATCCATTGAAACAAACTCACTATCCCCATCCTTCTACAAATAAACCTCACAATCAATGCATTATAATCCATGCTTATTACATTATTTAACTTCATGTCATCCACCACAATAGGCTAATATACATGGTTGATTTCATGGTATACCCTCTCAACCTTCTTATTTGTATCAAGTCATTTTCCTTGTGAAATCCATTCATCAAAGGATTGTAAGTATGAATATTTGGTTCACAACCATTTTCCTTCATATTCTCCACTAGTGCAAGATAAATGGCAACTTTGCCTCCTTTTCAATGTCCATTATTCAAGGTAGTATATGTTACTTCATTTGGTGTCAATAATTTTCAGTTAGGGATGATGGTTAAGGGAATACTTAAGGATATATTAGATGAAATTTTGGATCTATATAGCCATCTTTTTCTCTGATCTAGCTACAAGATTGTCATGGTTCACTAATTCATATAGCAAGTGTTGTAGGAATTAGAAAGGTGTCCTTTCCATCATTAACAACTACAATACTAGGCATATACCTATTTGTTTAATAACTATAAAGAGATGGAAGGTTGACATTGTAGGCTAAAAATTATACTTATAAGGAGATGGGGGTCACATCATATTCATATGGTCCATCAAGCAAGTTATCAGATTTTCATTAGGAGAATAGTTTCAATGGTATAATACAGGTCTAAAAAACACAGGTTAATGGTTCAAATTCCTTTTATCTTTATAAGAATTTCATATGGTTGGAAGAGGTAATGATAAAAATTATTAATATTTAAAAGGATTATATAGGTTCTTGTAGGTTTTCTCCAAGTAGGACCTCAACCAATGTATTGAATTTTCAAAATTATGGAGAGCATATAGAGAAAATGTAACATCGTATATCTCTTCTCATTATTCTAATATTCCTGGTTACCTAATTGATATGTCAATTAAGAAAGTAGATTTGTAAGGCCAGCAGTTACAAATAGCATAACGAGAAAATATCTTGTGTAGAATCATAAGAGAGTCTATGGAAATAGACTAATTTTGTACAATTATTTTATCCTTATGGTATCCTTACTTATTGACATGGAACCTTGAATGATATATAAGTAATTTGATCAAGTAACCGGTAAATCCACCTAGGTATAAATGCAGTAGATACCTACTAGAAATAATACTATGTTTGGATGTAACCTCAACATCTAACCTCAGATGAAAATGAATCCCCTCATGTGGTAAGCTAAAATTGATTACTAGCGCACTTGGATCTATTGAAACAAACTCATTGTCCCCATCCTTCTAAACATAAAACTCACAATCAATGCCTTAGAATCAATGCTTATTACATTATTTAATTTCATGTCATCCACCACAATAGGATAAGATTTCATTTCCTTTTATTTGGTTCCATCCTTCCTTCCTTTGGTCCACCTACATGACTCTTAGTACCAGGGACCTTCCCCTTTTCATTGAAAACCTTAGGAGAAAACTTGGGTGTTTTTGCGATCTATACCAAAAAAAAACGAAATTAAATTTACCAAAAAAAAACAAAATTTAATAAATAAAAAAACTGGGACCCCTAACATAACTTTTCACATTTTATCTCCCACAAATAGTTTTGTCGAGAAAGGGTGCCATTTTCTTTTTGCATAGGCCATCATTTACTTGCTTTGATTCTAGTATTCAACACCACAAAAGCTGAAGCTAAGTTGTTGGGATATATTGAGGTGAACTGCATGAGGTGAACTGTGTGAGGTGTAACTTAAGTTTCATTGCATTCTTTTTCTGTGTTCTGCATTATTGCAGGTATTTTATCAATGCTTTCGTGAAAACAACATAATAACTAAAAACAACAAACATTGAAAACATTATGTGGTTTATTTATTGCCAAAAATCAAAATAGTGGTTTTTATGCTACTGAATTTTAAGTGTAATAAGCATTATATGCTGCATTTTGTTCAAAATTTTATCATATGCTTAGTAAGTGTAATACGCATTCTATGGTTTCTTTATCGACAGAAATCAAAATAGTGGTTCCTCTGCTACAAAATTTTAAAAATTCTGTAAAAATTGTGGTTTCCTCTAGGGATGACCATGGATTGTGGTGGCCCTTCCTAGTTGAGTTGTGGATTGTTTGACATTCATTTAGCTGGATTGTGATTGTTTTGTGACAACTAGAGTTGGATTTCACTTTCCCACTGCAGCAAGAACATTACCGTGTTCATCTTTGGGGCTACCTATGTAAACCTTGTCCTCCTTGCAGTCTCTAATGCTGAGGGGTCTTCACTCTTGGAGACTGAGATATCATGTTCGTTATTGTACATGTCTAACCTAAACCTACAACACTCTAACCCTCTCTCTCTCTCAAGTTATGAAATATGTTCCTTTTAGTATATAGTCCTTACGGATAGTCTTCCCTTTTACTTTTGAAACTTTCTAGATAGATTAATCGTTTAAACAAATTTTAGTTAGCAATTGAGTGATGATAGACTTTATTTTTTTGGTTATGCAAGCTTTGTACTAGTGGAGACATGGAGGTAAGTGATTATTTGTGATTGAAGTATATCATTATTTTTATTTAATTTAAATTTCTCTTTTTAACAGAAACCAGTAGGTTTTATATTAATAAAATTGTGGCTGAGCCACCCATGAGGTTATATTTGTGAGTTCTTTGCAAAAAACAAAATTCCCCATCACAACAAATGGGAATACTACTTTTATTTAATTTAAATTGTTAGAACATATTAATTTGTACTTTAATAACAATAGAATAGGATATAGCTAATCAATACTCTAATAATTTTAAAAAAAATAGAGAAAGGAGATTATGATAAGAAATAAAAAAAATCTGATTATGAAATTTTCAAAAAGAATGCGTCAAAATGATCAAATGGGAAAGAAAGGGACATGCATCTCAGAAGGTAAATATTTACAAATAGAACAATGTATTTCCTTATGCAATATAATGCTTATTTTTATTATATGATTATGTTAGGCATATGTTTAATAACATTCTTGGCTACAGTTACAAAGAACAGGAAAATAAAAACAATAGAAAAGAAGATTACACCTTCTATGCCTTTGAATGACTCTACTAGTCCTAACAAATAAGGAAATGACAAAGATACATTTTCCTCTTTTCAAGAGCAGGGGCAACATGAACAAGGTAAGCCCATTAATTTAGATTTTTCTAGTTCTTTATAACTATAAATCTTATGATTAAGAAATCCATAACACCTTTATGTGCCCTTCTTTTATAGAATATGTTCACAAACAACCATGCCATATGGATAATAGTGTAGAAGGGGAAGATCCCTCGACACAAAAAGAGGCAAAGTAACATGAAGAACAAGGTAAGCTCATTAATATATAATTTTTTAGTTCTTCATAAATAAAATTTAATGACTTAGAAATCCATAACACCTTTACATTCCCTTCTTTTATAAAGATGTTCACAAAGAAAAATGGCAACAAGATATTAGTATACAAGGTGAAGATCGCTATACACAAGAATCGATATAGAAAATCAAGAAGAAAGGTAGAGGAGAAACTCAATGTGGAGAAATCAATAAATTGGAGGAAAAGATCGAAATTCATAGCAATGAAAGGAACCAACCAATTGGTCCAAACTCTGTGAAGCTATCTTCATTACTAGTAGGTGTGCTCACAAGGGAAATCGTTCCAATCACTTATTCTAATGGGAGGAAGGTTTCAAATCAATTAAAGGAGAAATTGTGGAACATTATTAATGTGAGTATTAGACATTACATGTATTGTTTTTCAACATTTCTATTTTTGGATGATTTCGAAGTTCATTTTCAAACCATGTATGACATCTAAAAATGCAATTCTTGTATGTTGCAAGAAAAATTCATAATCCCTCCAATCCTAGAAGAATATTGTATGAAGTCCATTGGCCATAAGACAAACAACCATAGATATCGGCTGAACAAAAAATATTGTGACCCTTATGATTTAACAGAGGAAATATTAAAAAATGTTCCTCCAATTAGGATAAGTGAGACATTGTGGAGATAATTCGTCCTATCACCAGCCACCACTCAATTCCAAGTAAGAAAAAAGTTCACATATTATATAATAAAGTTTTTTAGAATGTATATTGGCTTGTAATGTTGACTTATATATGTTATTTTCAATTGATTTCTAGGATAAAACAAGGAAAATAGAGAAAAGGAGAGGGACTTGCACACCTCTGGATGTCGAGGTTATCAATGGGTTGAAGATGATATGGTAAACAATTGTGATGATATTTTATCCGATATGAGAAATATTAGCATATTTTATTTTCATTGTAATGTCACAACTTAACCATACTATTTTACTTGTTGAAACTAGAAAAAATCTATAGCTTATGATGATACAACTACAAGCATTACAAGGGAAGACTTATGGAAGAAGTTCCATCAAAATAAGGATGGCACTCCAATCACACCAGCTGTAGGAGAAACAATAGTATGTTGTCAACCTTTTAATTTAGATATTGATTAAAATTTAATTTTACATGTTGGAAATGTTTTCTTCTATGATCTTATTTAACTGCATGTCAATGTTAGCAAAAAATAGAACAAGCACAACTACAACTAGAAGTTGCATCTCAATACTTTGCAGCTAGGGATGATTCCCTTGCTAAGGTACTAGGGGTTGATGCAAGAGGACAATGTCATGGTGTTGGATTAGGAGTTACGCCAAATAACTTGTTTGGAAAAATTCCATACAAGGAGGCGCTAGTTGTAAGCCAAGCTACAGTGAAAGAAAAAACACAGGAAATCACATCTTTGTAAACAACAATATCTGAAATACTGAAAAAGAGTAGAAGATATGGAGAGAGAACATGTGGTCAACAAAGAAAGTGTTAGTGTCCAATTATTTATTATTGTCTCAATATATATACTTCCACACTAATGATCTGAATTCTAATATCTGATTGCTCATATAAACAGTGTCCTACTGTACAAAATGCTTATGCTGAAATCACGCATATAGTGGAGGTTAGTTGTTTAATTATTATTTTGAATAATATTTTATTTTCATATTTTGAATATATATATATATATATATATATATATATATATATATATATATATATTAAATTTTGTTGCATTGGCAGAGTAATACAGGGGACATAACAACCCCTATGAACAGACTAATACAAAATAAATTAACTTCAATGCATACTACATCATCCCTAGTAAGTATTGAAAATTTTTGTAACTTAGTTCTATTTTATTTTATTTTATCAATATATTAGAAATCATTGTCTATTGGGTGTATATTCATGCATTAAAATATGATCAACATTTGGTACTGAAAACACCAATGGTTTCATCGAAACTGCAAATTGACAAAATGAAAACACCAATTCAGGTAAGATTGTAATTATTTAATATAGGATCATCAATGTTTAAATTCTTATTTCCATTCATCTTACTTTGTCTCATTTATTTGTAGGGTCAAGATAATGCTAATGAGTTGACACCAACTTCCCAATTGGGGTTGGAAGGAAAGAAATGCTTTCTCATTGCATTAAAATCAAGGGTTAAAGTTACAAGGGTGATAATACATAAGACTGACCTAAATGTAATGGTACACTGTGTCCCTATTGGAAAAGGCTATTATATTGTGAATCCGACATAAATTTTAGATCCTCTATTTTAAAATATAGCTCTACCACGTCATAGTAGCGCATTATGTAATCTAGAATATGCTTTGTTGAGCTTCATTCCTTGGCATAAGGATGACATTGAACTATGTAACTAGTGGTTATATTGTGTGACTAGTGATTTCAGTGATGTTGTATCAACTGAGAATAGTTGATTTATTGAATATTTATACTTAGATTAGGACATAGTTTATAAAAAAAAAATATTTCGGTGTCACGTCCCCAACCTTCTATTGACAAGAGGACGCAACATTGCCACTAACATTCTAGGCAACTAGCCCCATAAACGTAAACATAAAATTTCATTGAAGTAAAAGATGCAATTATGCATTGTCTAACATCATTAATCAACATTATAGCAGAAGAAAATATACATTCAACATAAGGAATCATGTTCATCATAATTCATATAAACAATGCATTTGCATGGGTAATTACATGAGAATACTTATCTTCGAATAAAGCTTCCTGCAACTAGCTATGCCGCTGCAAGGTTCCACCCAACCATAGACTAGTGTGCTCATCGATCTCTCAACATCACTGCCACCCCTGAGCTCAGAATGATTCCCCAAGGAAAGGGAAACTAAGCAGGCTCACACATAGCAAAAGATATGTCAAAACTCAGTTAATCCAAAGCTATGTTTGGGTTTATCAGACTGCCAAGGGGATGGAAAGGCTTGTTTGCTAAGCTAATGAGCTCAACCATAGAGCTATGGACACCTGCACAAGATCTGACTTGGATTTCCCAACACATACACACCCAAGACAAGGAATCATCCCCATCTCTATTGTACAGTCTCTTAAGCTATGCATTCCCTTCAAGTGCTATTCAAGATGTGCAATAAGAAATAATCAACCCTCAATATCCCTCAGTGAGGTTCCTCATGCACTAGATTTATCAAGCAATTTACCTCTTCCACTCCTAAATGGATTCAAACCAAATCAAGGGGCATAACAACTCAGACCAAGGAAAGGGTGCAAATACAGCAAAACACCAATTGTTGGCCTTTAGAAAAATGTTGGGAAACCCAAAAATGGATTTACAAATGGAGAAAAACACCAAGGAGAGAAATACGATCTCAACAATCTTTTAATGACACCATAGAGACAAAATCAACCTCTACAAAAACCCAAATTGCATTTATGATTTATGAAGGTGACTATGGCCAGATGGGAGCCAAAAACGACTTCTATAAACCCCAAAAACATGAATCTAGCTTCTTGGCTACTCAGCAAGGTAAAAATGGTTCCCATCCATTGAAGAATCCATGAAAGTGCAGGAAAAACATAAATATTCCTTTCCCACTTACTGAACAATACCAAAACGAATTTCTGGGCATGCAAATATGAGGAAAATGACTCTCAATGTGAAGGATGAACACATAGGAAACTTCAGCTGCATGAAGGAATCCCACATGAAGGAGAATGGTGAGGAAAAATGGAAAACGTGGGTGTATGTCCAAATGGGCATACATTTTGGGTGCTAACTTGCCCTAAAAGTCAAAACGTTTTTCCCAAAAATGGGTTTTCCCCAAATTTGAATTTCCTGCCCATACTCTTCCCATCCCCATGCAATAACTACTTCAACCAATTTCTAGCAGAATTAAATGATTGGGTGAATGAGAAAAGAAAGGTAGTTTATTGTTTGATGGGTTCTCACATTGACATTTGGCTTTTCCCCATTGGCCCCAAGGGTTTAATATCTCCCCCCCCCCCCCCCCACCCCACCCCCCTATCCTTAGGAAATCATGCCCCCATCTCATTATTTGTTGAATTGGCATAGCTAGTTGTGGGTTTTTAATTAAATTGCATACTTACATGATGCAAAAATTATAATGTGTCGGCTAGCACGAAATACCATCGGCAACGATTTTAATCGCTGAAACATAAAACGTTAAATCGATGGTGGGGATTTTTCCTTTAGCTACACACCATGATTAATTAAAATATATACATCATATAAATTTTTAATGCAAACAAGGTCAAAACTGTGGTGTTACATTCAGGATTAATCTTTACCGTTTAATTAAAATTTTGGGCAAAAGTTTCCATTATATGCCATGGACACAATTTCTAATTTTGTAATACATCAGTATTATATAATCTCTGTTGCATGTAAAGTGAGATGTTGTGTTGTGAATATGTGGAATGAGCAGTCTGTCTGTCATATTTTCATTATTTTTTTTTGTAAATTAGTTTATCCTTCTATTTCCTTTTATTTCCAAAAACAGACATTTACAGAAAAAACCCAAGCCCTCCCATTTACAGATTTTCAATAGGAGAATAGTTTTTCTATGGGTTATCTAGGGTAAGTTAGTTCCTTCCATTCACCCTTGTTAGCATGGCCTATACGAAGTTGCTTGTGAAAGAAGTGGCCTATACCATGGAGAAAACTAGTGATTTGTAAATTTGTTGAAGACAACAATGTTTCCCGAAATGGTTAACCCTTACATTTGTCTTTTTTTCCCTTGTAAAAAGACAGCTCTCTAGCACATGATACAATTTAGCACAACCCAAGGAAACCTGAATGCATCACAAAAATAATTTACAAATCAATCCCTCACCAATCCCATAATATAAATACTGAATCATAAGAATGCAATGATTTTGATTAGTACAAAATATAAAACCTCGGAGCATACTCAACTAGCAATCTATCAGCAACAAAATCAATGTACTGACTCATAAGTTTGGAATTCATCCCCACAAGATTAGATGGGAGAGAATCACATACAAATTTTCTTTCAATATCTAAAACATCACAAACCATACAAATTCTTTTGAGTTTCATCATGCAGAATGGGTTGCAGAGTTTCAGCTAGATCATCACTCAGATTGCACCCAAGGTTGTGGAAGGTGGACCCCGAGGTAACAACAGAACCACTTTAAGAAATGGAGTTGGATTCTCCGTTTATAGAGAGGGATCTCTCACAAATATATAACAAGGCCAGATCTAGACATAAAGTGGAATTCTGATATTGTTGTTGGTGAAGCAAAGTAAGATACATTGGGATATGGAATCACAATTATCATGAAACACAGATAAATATGCATGGTAAGTGTCTGCAAAGGAAAGATAATATTTCAGTCACGTTCAATATGTTTTTGGTCTTGTGGTAAGGAATAAATGATGACATTCCATTAACACAGAGCACTGCAAAGAATGAATTATGCATTAACTTTGGAAGAAACAATTTGTGAATATCTAAGGCGATAGCTAGAGCATAACAAAGTATGAATTCTGTAAAACTATCACACACTTATCTCAGATATGAAATAAAACATAATGAAAAGGTTAACAAGAAGGACATGCACATAAAGAAGAGAAATCACAAACTGTAACTGAAAAATACACATGAATCCTTGCGTTCAAAAAAATAGCATCCAGCTCAGGAACTTCTATTAAAGATAGATCTCAAAATTCACATAACAAAAAAGTCTAATGGGTTTCAACCCTTTCTTCCTCTGCTGAGGGTATACTGGTAGTGTCTGGACCCCCAAGACCAACCTCAAAACAGGGTCGAAATGAGTTACAATTTTAGAAACAAACTTTAATGTGGCACATTTTCCTCAATTTACATAAAACAGGAAATATGAGGGTGACGTGCATGTTGGATCTAAAACAGTAAAGCATCTTCAGGATCCTAGTTTACTTGATCTTTCTACAACTGTCTCTTTGATCCTTGTGATGCCTTCATGTTTTTATTGGTGCAACCTATATTGAATTTTCCCATAGTTATCAACTAACTTCCATTGATCAGTACTTGGAAGATCTAGACTGATCATCTCCTTCACCATTACGCTGAGCTCCACATTTTCTACATAAGATAACTCTAGTAATTTTGTACATATGTTTTGAAGTCAAACAACATCTCGAAATCTCTATTTAATTTATCAATCATTGTTTTTCCAAACAATGATTGATGTTGCATGTCATCAAACTGTCTGTGATCTAATCTACAGCTGATTAACCTATCATTATATTCTTTCTGAGACCACATTCCTCCTTTCTCTTCCCATTAGAAAGGGATTCCTCTTCTAAATAAAGGATTAAACAGTTCAATGAATTCCTTGATTTGATGATGCATGAAATCAATTTTTGCTTGAACTATTTCCAAATGATGATATTTATTAACCACTTTCCTTTCCCATGTGATAACCAAAACCCTATCCTAGATATTTGCTTTATTTATTTCCTCTTATTTCAAGTTGTTCAAATACTTGATTGCATTATTAGTTGTGTCAATAGGATTCTTATTTAACACTTGTTTTACCATCAAGACATTTTGTCCAGAATCTTGTGTAACAATATCCTTATCAAGAATAAAATCTAAATAAGGCATGATCTTGGTTGCTTCTGCTATCAGTACATCCCAGATGAGATATTTTGCTCCTTGTAAGGATGACTATCTTGTAAGATGTTTTTTCTATTTGTTGTTCATATCCACCGGTTCCTTACATTTGTCTTCAAATTTCTTCCTTTCTAGTTCTCTCTTTCCAGCTATGTCCTTCAAATTTTTATTCAGGTTCTTCAAACCAGTGATTTTCAACTCTTTGAGAATTACATGTGGCATAGCCTGAACTATTCCATGTTCACCATATCTAGCCACAGGAGGAATGATCCTCAATTCTAGCTCCTTTTATTTCACCTGCAACTTTCTTTCCATTTCTTCAAACTTTTCCTTCATGGATTTCTCACTTTCTACTACCAAGGCCATGTCTTTTTTCCATTGATTTTCTTTATCGACAAAATTCAATAATTTTTCTTGACAATCAATGAGCTGATTATTCAAGTTCTCCTTTTCGTTTTCTATCTCATCTAGTTCATGACCCTGTATTAGTTGGGTGGCAAGTATGAGAATCTTCTTTTTCAATAATTGAATGTATTTTTCTTTCTCATCCAACAACCTTTGGATCCTAGCTCCCTTATTGGATTGGCCTCCAGCAGCCAATATCTCAGTTTGCAGCTTCTTTATCTATGTTTCGTAGGACTTATTTTCCACCTTTTCTTGCCTCAATTGGTTCTCAATTTTACCTTTGAGGGTCTTTAACCTAGATAATTCTAGAGTGTATTGGTTTATTGGTCAATACTGAGAAGGGGGGGGATGAATCATTATTGTTATATTTTTAATATTTTAACCACTTTTAAATCTATAATTAGAAACACATAACAAAAAGAATACACAAAACACAATTTTAACGTGGCCCAATAGGGTAAACCACCAATACATCCTATTACTGCAAAATTGTTAATTACAAATAGTTTTTCCTGCTGCTATAGAAAAGGATGGTATTACACCCTGTTTACAAATACTAACTGGAAGGAGGCTACAACCCCCTGGTTTATCAGCTATGACTGAAAGGATGTTACAACACCCTATTTACCAATGCCAATTGGAAGGAGGCTACGACCCCCTGATTTATCAGCTATGACTGAAAGGATGCTACAACACCCTATTTACCAATGGCAATTCGAAGGACACTACAATCCCCTGATTTATCAGATCCAACTGAAAGGAGGAAACAATCCCCTGCAGGCCTGTTTCCTGCCATAGCGCTGCCATGCCACCCTGATATGTTTCTCACTCTTTCTCTCCCATTGAATTCTGTCACACTCACTGGTCTCTGATTCTGATCATGCAATTCGAACTGCAAAGACATCTTCTTTCTTACTCAGGACACTACTTAAATACTTCTCATCATTTAATATTATTTCAACAATTGCGTCTCTTCAAACTGAACAAACACACCTTTCACTATTTTGCCCTTCCATATCTAAGGATCACACCTTCCAGAACGTCCTTTCACGTTCTTCCATTGATCATGCACCTCAAAAATCGTTTCCGTATCTTGGAAACCATTTCCGCACCTCTATCCAATGTTTGCAGGTGCTTCTACACTGCCACACTTCTTTCTACAGGGTCAAATTCCTGATCCAATAAAATTCATTGATCTTATCTCTAAGTCATTCTGGATCATCGATCTAACCATCGATTTCGGCCTCAAAATCATCTTTTTGCACCAAGATTTCCTCATCAACAATTCCCCACCGTTGATCTTTGTCAGTCATTTTCATGATCGTCGATCTCTAGATTGCGGGATGTGGGATGTTAACTGTCCTCTTTTTCCTTTCTGCAAACTCCTTTCTGCAATCTTCTTTCCGCAATTTTCCTTTTGCATTGTGATCTGTTTTAGCGAAACTAACTTCATTCGTATGATCTTTCCAGATTACGAAATGTGAGACGTGAAAATGTAACATTTCGGCTTTCCACAAGCTCCTTTCCACAATTTTTCTTCCGTACTGTCGATATTTTGTGGAGTCTTTCTTGACCATTGATCTTGCGAATTATGAGATGCAGAATCACACTTTCCTATTTTGGACTTCCGCAATTTTCTTTCGCAACTTTGTTTCTGCATTTTCCTGGACCGTTGATTTCCTTGTGGATTTACCCCTGACCATCTGATCTTGATATTTTATGGAACTTTGGCTTTTCCACCAATCTTTTTCAATATGCTTCCTAACCGTCCATTCTAGAACTAATGCAGATCTGCATTCTGTCTTTTCGGATTATACAAAAAATAATCCTCATTCATCGGATCTCATGTAGATAATTATGCCACCTCATCATCATGCCATTTCGTATTTTCTTTGACTTATGTTGTGTTAATTCTGCCATGGTATCTTTTGTAATTCATAAGAAACTTTTCCATCACTACCTTAGTATTTCATCATCATTAGGACACCATCAAATTCCATGTGTTCATATGTGTCATGCCACATCCTCAGCTATGCCAGGCCATGTCATCACTACCTTAGTCTTTCACTAAGTTTTTCCTACCATCATATCCACTGGTTATTCCTTTGTCATTCGTGAACACCTTTGACATCAATGACAACTATATACTCAAATATGCCAACAAAGTGATCTTCAACAAGTGAGTAAACAAGATATCTCTTGTCTGCTTATGCAGATGAATCATGTCAGGTATGGGGATATCATCTAGGTTCATTTTTATTTCAACAACTCTGTTCTTGGTTTTCAAGGCCAAGTTTAGAGTGTTTTGGACATAATCCCTGACTAAAACCAAAGACACATCTTTATTAGAAATATTTCTTACTTCAGAATATAATTTCAGAGTCTCTTCTGAATTTATGTCTTTGATTCCTTTTTATTTATCCATTAACTTTTCTTTGTTCTTGGACTGGGAGGAGGAATCGACATGAGTATCTACAAATGTATACTCTTTTACCTAAAATGCAAGGCTTGGTATTTTCATTTTCTTTTTCCCTTTGTCTATAGTTGTGTCTAGGACAATTTGTACTTCAGTTTCAATCTTCTGCCTTTTGGGAGTTTCAGTAGTGTCCTCCTCATCAATATCCATTGCCTTAGGAAAATATCTTTTACTGTTTCCTTCTTATTGGCAGGCCAATGGAGTAATTCTCTCGGCTGCATCAACCAAATTGGATATATTAGGAAATAAAGAGACAACCTCTCCTATAGGAGAGCTTGGATATTCATATAAATCAACAATATTTTGGGCCTCCTTTGGGTAATTAGACCAATTAGCATCTTCTTCCAATCCCATAACCTCTTCATGTTTAAAAGGATTTCTCTTTTGATCCTTTATCTTGTTTGAGATAACCTGGTGAGGGTCATAGTTGATTGCAGGTTCTATCTCAAATCCTAACTCTCTAAGTAAACCTCCCACCATTGGAGAAGCACCCTTATTCTTGATGCTGAATGGACCTACATCCCAAGGGTATTTGATGTCAGTGCACTTCTTATATTTCAAGAATTGTTCAATCTCTATGAACAACTTTTGTCTGATGGAATCCATTGAGAAAAATATTGGAGTCAGGAAGGCCAGTAACATGTAAGGTGACTGAGTGAAACCATATAGTCTAATAATTATTCCATATTCATATAGGAACCAATCTCTTGTTCTCTTTTCTATAGATTCTTGCAATAGATCCCACATCTCTAGTAGCACCCAGGGCAGCCTCTTTTGGAAAATGGTAGCATAAATATCTATCATAAGGAAGTTCATGAACTTGTTATAATCCCTGTACATTTCATTTGTTAATACCATTTATGGTAGATGTAGATTATCCTTGTTAAAAGAAAGGAACATCTTCAATATATATGAATGGAACCTGAAAGTTTTGGTCTTGTGGAATTTCATTAGCTAAGAATGAATATTCTCATCTAAGAACTCATCAAATTTAATGCATGACACTTGTAATGACTAACTTGGTTCATCTGACTCAACATGACAAGTGCTTAAAATGAAGAGAAGACTCATAAGGGTTTCAGGGATGTATTTATTTGTGTAGACCCAAAAATTGACATAACATGGTTACTACACACTTGGTTTCTTCGTTAAACAAGGCTACATCAAATGGGAATGATGGGATAGATAACTCGTCTTCTGGATTGAAACATCTCTTAAAACACTCTTGCTTTCCCTCAATGGTGGAATCCTTAAAACATCGGAGTATAGACTCTTCACTGTAATCTTTATCCTTTAAGGTAAACTCTTCAGGGACAGACAAGGTTTTCCTAACGATTGAGGAGTTAATAGGACATAGAATGGTGTAGCAGTCGAGGTTCATTATGACTCTTTCTAACAGAGAATAGTTATTTACACACCAATCCACAAATTATGGGCAACCAAGGGTTTGTTTAGTAGCAAAAAGGTGAAAAAAAGGATTGATAGATGTTATGAAGGTTCGTTCCCTAGTCCCTTAGAAAATTCAACTTCTGTTTAACAGCTTCAATGGGTCCATTTAAAAGGAAAAGGTCAAAAACATCAGCATTCTTATCATCCAACAATTCTCCTAATTTTTGATACTCTAAGCCTTGAGTTTATATATTTTCCATTTGAGCCATTTATACAACTTTTAAGGGGGACAAAAAGGGCCTACCTAGTGTTTGACAAGTGGCTGATCGACACCATAGGAATTGGATCCTTCTGTATTGTCTGTCATCTTCTTCTACCTATGAAAGTGAATTAAATAATATACTGACTTCCATGTACACAGTCTTTTATGACTTTCCATAATCTTAACTCTCTTGCATATTTGGTGACCGAAACATTTCTCATCCTTCCATTTCTGCCCGATCTGTTTTGCACCATTGATCTTCTGTGCTATTTTGATTTCATTATTCTCCCTCCATTTTTTCATTGCCCTTATCTTCTATGTAGCTCGCATTCTGAAATTATATCTCAACCATCGATCTTGTCATGGATCCTTTTTAACCGTCGATTTCTTGTTTCCTTACTAATTCTGTGATTTGAAATGCACCTTTAGAGTGGGCATATTCTATTTGTGAAGAGTTTCTAGGTCGTATATCCTTACACAATCAGATATAGATCATTCATCTAGTTATCCCTTTATTCGTATTTCGCAAACTCTGTATTATTTATCTCCCTCGCATCTTTGCATCGTGAAAAACATTTCATCCATAGATCTGAGCCTACGGTAACTATGGATTATTCACTAGTGTGGCTCCTACTAGATTTCACAATCTGCCTCTTTGCTATCCTACATGAATGTTCTTATTGTGAAATCCTTCAAGATCTGAGATCTCCGCCTCTTTTTAATCCTTGTCGTTCAATGTGGAGGGACCTACAAAATTTCGTGACGCAAAGGAAAAATATCCATCGTGCAATTTTTCGCGGCGAAATATTTATTAACCGTAGATATGCTCCCGTGTTGCATCTCCACAGTTGAGATATCCAGTTCATACCATATTTTGCAAGGTCGTATATTTATATTCACCCATGCATCTTGGGGTTGTGAAATTCCCTTCTTTTTTTTATCTTGGGTGGATTTCAATCTTGGCCCTTGAAATATGAATCCTGTAATGGATTTTGCAAACCTTCTTCAATTTTTTCTCAGTGCATGTCTGTATGGTGAAATATTTACCAGTCGTTGAATTGCTAGCTCTTTTTCACTTTTCAGTCGATCCAGTCTATGGATTAACCTTCCTTCCACCCACGTAGAACTCTTCAACTACTGTGAATCTACCCTTGACGAAATCAATCTGTGCCCTCGATTTTCTTCCTTGTGCATCTGAGTCATTTATTTCTTCATCTACTTAACCTGGAACGACTTTCTCATTCATATACACTTTGCAAATCCCAGTATCAAGGATGTTTTCAATTATACACCACTTTCAGTCTGGAAATGACCCCTCAACATATCTGCAGAACTTCATTGACAGTCTTCAAGGTCTCTTGTCAAGAAAGTTTAGACCTCATTTCCCCTTACACTCTTTTATACCTCTATAGCTACTTAGCACAAAAATAGTGCTAACAAATGGCTCTAGCTAGGGATGTTATCCTCCCTATGAGGTATCAAATAACCCCATATACCAGGTGTTGAATCCATTGGGTGGCTCCCCATATTTCAGACTTCAAAACTCTTTTTTTTTGTTGTTGTTGTAAACAAAAAACAAAGAAAAGGGAAGATGGATACCCTTCTAGATCTTAGGGCCTTCTCTTAGGGATTCAAATCTTCTGGTTCATCATTTGTACTGTTTGAAAATAAATAACTATATACAACTATGATACAGAAGTTTACCTCTTCCCTTCAAAATGAGACTGCAGAATATGAAACAAGATTGGAAAAATTGAATAAAAAAATTAAAAATAAAAATCAGTTGCTGAAAACTAAGAGAATTGAAAGGATTTCAGAAACTCTCAAGACTAAAAGAGATGGAAGAGGAAAATAATCAATGGTCAACGGTAAACAGGTCTACACACCAAAAGAATCAATATTCAATGGTAAAAAGGTTAGCACACCAAAAGAATCCAAATTCAAGGATAAAAAGGTCAACACACCAAAAATTTTTGACAGTACAAAACTTGGTGATGTAACTATGGAGAGATTACTCCAGTTTTATAAGTCCTTGCAACAACGAGAGAAGACATTGAATGAAGCCGTTTCAACAATCCATGCTATAGATTTTACATTTGGCTCATCAGATCCAACAATGAAGAAGAAGATAGAGGAGAAGGAGGTCGAAATTAGAGACCTTCACCAAAAACTATTGGAGAATAGAAAAGCACTACATTTGGGATGTGATAGTGAGATACAAGATTTGAAATCCCAAATTAAAGATTTGCAGGAGAAACCTGTTGCAGAAGAAATTTTGTATAATCGATCTAATACATATTTGAGGGCACAAGAGCCTGAGAAGGAGGTACAATAGGTCAAGAGAAAATTAACTGCAGGTCAATCTGAGCTGAAGTGGACAAAGGATGATCTTAAAAGAAAGGAATATGAGCACTCAAAGCAGCATAATAATAATGTAGAGATGTTGAAGAAATGCCTAGAAGAAAAAGATATATTGCTTAAAAAAGTGATAAAGCTTGCAAACAATGTGAAAGAGCAAGAAAAACAATTACAATGTATGGTTGATGAAGCTTCTGTAGAACTGGAGGGTCCTGGAAAAGGAAAGAAAAGCCATAGTGAATTTTCTTATTCTAAAAAGGAGGAATTGTAAAAACCTCCCAAGCTTCCTAGAGTTCTAGAATAATATGGTGTACATTTGATCTCTATGTACATACTGATATTGTTGTAATATAAATTGTAAGTATTTCTCAACAATGCATATATTTTGATATAGTTAATGTGTTTCTAATGTGTAATACAAGTGTAATGTGTAATTCATATGTGCATTTTTGTTATATCTACGAGAGTTTAATGTGCAACCCATACTGAGAAGTGTGTATGAAACTACAAATGATGAAATATATTCTTTACAATATATTCTACAAATGAATAGACAGATGAAATATTCTTGAAATATATTCTACAAATGAATTGACAGATCATCATCTCTAGTGCAATACATAAAGAATTCCCTTTAAAATGGGATTAAAACTAGCCCTTCAAATTTGATCACTGGAGGTTATGAAAAATTAACACTTGGTATTCTTAATACTAACATATACCCTTTCCATAGAATTTGGTGCACCTAGACCTCACCCTTAGTCTGCCCGACATTTTGTACTTTCTCTGTACTAAAAAGATGTCTGTTCAGTTTTCCTACTATCAAAATATTTCCCAGCTATTCAAATTTTACAAATTATAATCATTGAAAGTATAGGGAAACTACTCCATGTATAGAAGAGTCTAGATATGCTCTGGCCTATGGAGTCTCAGGGGAAACACATGATTTTTCAGTACGTTAAAGTGACCTTTTGTTCCCTCCAAGAGATGAGGGAATCATACACAGATCACATTAATCCCAAGATATAGATATAATACATCATGAGAATCTTGAACTCACAATAACATTTATTAAGAATTAGTCAATAAATAGGGCCTCCTGCTAAGGAAAATCTCATTTGGACCTCATTTTTGGTTTTTTATGTGCATAAAAACTCGACCCGTGAGCATCATTATTTCCCCTCTCATGGCTGCCAAAGAAATAATTTTCCAACATGGTGATATCAAAGGTCAGAATGGGAGGAGTTGGGAAGATAAGTTTGGTTGATGTAGGGGTTTCATAGCTCCCCCATCCATCTGAGAGAACCTTTGGCTCATATCTTTGGTCCTATAGTTTCTAGAGTGATGTGGGATTGGTGGATGAGCACATGCCGATTCCGATGGGTTGGAACAAGGAGTTGGAGCACCGGTACTGTTGAGTGGAACTATTGGGGCTAGAGAAAATAAGATAGTCAAGGATGCAAGGGGAAGGGTTACAAAACTATTTGATAGACACAGGTGAGGATGAAAAAGTTGGTGGGAGAAATCTTGGTTGGGGATTATCCAACATTTTGACTTGTAACTGGTGCTTCAAAGTTTGGAATATGAAGGAATGAGCAATTTCACATTTTGTCATTTCATCTCTTGTTTGATACCTTCCTTGTATTATGAAAATATTGATGATTGAGGATATTTTTGTTGATTTTTATCTTGTAAAACATTCGCATTGTGTCTAACGCACTCCTGTCTAATTTTTTTACAATGAAAAATTAGTTCCTTGATATTCAATAATGAATCAAAGAGAAATATGTTAATACGTTAATGTTTCAGTTTTCAACAAATTATGGAAACTAGACAACAAAAAATTCTTGTGGGACTTAAACAAATAAAATATGGACACACTTTTTTCAACTTAAAAAAAATGAGCATAATGCAGACTTTTCAACCAACAAAATGGGTATATCTAAACAATAATAGCAAGTAATATCAAACTGAGTAAGAACAATAATCCTATACTTATCAATTCAAGCTAATTCATCAGTTGCAAGGGAATGTGTCCTTTCATGCACTCGTTTAGTTATATTCATTGGATTTCATTCCATAAATTCCATCACTTGTATTGCTTAAACTCTAGTGGAAAATTATAGGTTTATTACAGTCACATTCAGAATTCATCCAATAAGAGTTCAATACTGGTTTTTTGGTCTGTTGGTCCTTATTATACCCTCAATTGGTTTTCTTAAACTATCATATGGTTTGTTTGTAATGTCAATGGGGTTCCTTCAAATCTAATTAGACTCTTTAACCAACTTCATATGTTCTTCATTAATTAATCCTAATGACCAAACTTGACATCCTGTGTATCAAATCTGGAATGGCATAATTACACATTTCTGAGCCTACTCAACCATGAATCGGCTCTTTCAAATTGGTGAAGAAAAGTGCATTAGAAAAATTAATAAAATAAAGAAGAAACCCTGAAGAATAATCTATGGACCTGCCAAAACTGTGGTTTAGGGAAATTAGACCAAGCCTAAGAGAAGATAAAAAATTGTCCAAGTATGGAATTATTGGTAAAATAATCCTAACTGGCCTTAAAAAAATGCCTGCCACAGCTCATAGGATGATGATAAAAATATTATGAGAGTGTGTATCTATAGAGTGTTGTATGGTGCATCAAACCATATAATTATCCTGACTAAAAAGTCTTTCAGGAAGAAGATATCAATCTACCAAAAGTGCCTCTCAGCCCTATTTGCACTACTCCAGAAAAATGCTCGCCAATGAGAGAGAAAGAAGCTCTAGAAGATGAAAGTGGTCTTTATGGATTCACCTTGTTGGCCTCTACCCATTGAGTATCTAAATTTAAAAATTTGAAGGAAAAATGAAATCACCTTTGTGACCTGGGGTTTGAAGAGAACTGGTTAAGTGCTAGAAAAATAATTTGAGAGACCATTTGGAAATGCCTATAAGGGGGTGTTCCTTTGACGATAAAATTCATCATATGATATGGTCATGCTCATTGTTGAAATGGCTATCTATCCATGCTCTTTGTTTTTCTTATGGTGATCAGATAAGGAAAATATCAACCTGCCAAAATAGAAGAAAAATATTATTTTGCATACTAAAGACAAAGGAAAAATGGCTAATTGTTGTAAAGGGGCTAAGTGTTGCCCACATTAAGGATGATTTCCCATGGCATGGCATGGAATAGATGATTATGTGGAATGAAGTTGAAATCATTGTTGCATTATGACATCATTCTAGAGAAATATGGAAAATTAGTGAAAATCGAGAAATTGGCTAAGTATAGGAAAATTGGTCCAAGTAGCCTTAAGAGGATGCCCACCATAAATTATGTGTTGAAGAAAATGCCCTCGGAACATGGGGATCATGTAGGTTGTTGTTTTGTCTACTCAACCATGGTCTCAGTTTGTCTAAAGAGACAAGTAAAGAAATTATGTTAATTATGTAGTTGAGTACTTTGATGTTGTTGATTACGTTTGGTGGGATTCTCTGTTAAATTATCAAAGTGACATAATTTCATGCTAAAAAGATAGAGATACATTTTTAACACTCCATTTAGCTAGCCACAAACTATGTCAATGAACCCGAGGAAAAATTGTTGTTGAACAACATGAATCTCAAGGTGTTATGGAGTATTCACAATAATAGGAGGTGAATAATGAAGAAATACACCTTCTAGAGCAATCTTGAATATCATTGGGGTTTTTAATGAAATATGTAACTTAAAGATATTCCTCAGACTGTTAAAACTATTACAGAACTTTAAAAAAAATTCTTGCTACAGCTACTTTGTTTTAGCAAATTCCTGTTACAGCTCCTCCTTTTTATAAAACATTACTGTTGTAAGGTTTTTGTTTCTGGAAAGTTATACTACGTTTCCTGTAAATGCAGATCCTCATGGGGCATGTATTGATGATTCTAGAATGCTATAATAAAAGGTTTTTCAAATAGTTTGAAAAACAGTATAAAAGCATCTTCACAATAACCCACATGCTAGGAAATGTATATTATCGTTTCAAACTTACAAATTTCATATATAGTGAAAATTTTATTCGAAAAGAAAAACCAATTATAACAGAACAATAATATACCAAACATAATTGAATGCAACAAATACATAATTCATATGTATTAAATAGTATAATCCACCTTATAGATTACACCAAACAGTATAATAATTTATTAATGAAATGTAAAATGTTTACAACTCCAAATAGGGTACACCGGTCCTCATCCCTAATCCATAACAACGATGGATAGGGTCCCATTGGTGTGAATCCCATGAAAATTGTACTTGTACACAAGGATGTAGGATATTATGCAAATATGGAAATCTAAAATTTGGCTCCACTCTCCATTTACCAACAGGTTGAGTTTGATCCCTTGAGCCTGAACTTGGATGATATCTATCAGGAAAGGTTGGACATGTATAGAAAATTTCCTCCTTAATATTCTCATATCCTTTTATGATGAACTCTAGTGAATTATTCTTCTTTACAATCCCATGAGGTACAGAATGCATTGTAATTAGTTCAAAAGTAACCATGAAACTTTCATCTGAACAAGGAATTTCCACATAAGATTCATTGCGTATAATGTCCCGAGACCTTATGTGATTGAAAACTTTGTAGGAAAGAAGATGAATATTGTGTCGATGCACTCGATTGGGCTGCAATACTCCAAGATATGATGGAAATACATTTTGTGTTCCATATTCTGTAGAGGTAGCTAATCTAGCAGTCATAACTTCATTGTCACCTTTTGTTGCGAGAAGTTGAAAAGATTCATAACAACAAAGCGAAAAAAAAAGATTCCCCTTTTCGAGTGCTCATGCCCCACCTTTTAATAGAGCTCACAGTAAAGAAAACATCAACAATGCCTACAACACAACAAAATATAACATTAGATACTATAAAGAAATCTTCCATTTATGAGTTGAAAAATAAATATTAAAATATACATATGTATGCTCACCATCTATGATTTTAGTTGGTATCAACAGACCTTGTTTTGTACTTCGAACTAAGATCTCTATCACAAGGTTGTTGTGTTTTATCCCTTATGGTTTCTAAGGTCAAAATATTGTGTCTATTATTTCTATGCTTGGTTGTTCTTTTAGTGATCCTACTATATATTATACTACATATACTATTTGAATTATACTGCTACCTTTAAAAACTATCAGGTAAAACTTTAGGGGGGTTCTTTCCAACCCCCCCCCCAAAAAAAAAAACACATATTGGACTTTTGGGGGGGAGGGGGGTCTTTCTAAACCCCCCCCCCCCCACCCGAAATTCCAAGTCATGTTGGAATTTTGGGGGGGGTCTTCCAAACCCCCCCCAAAAGTGCAAGTCATGTTGGAGTTTTGGGGGGGTAGGTCTTTCCTAACCCCCCCAAAAAGTCTTGTTGGAATTTTTTTTTTGTGGGGGGGAGGGGTTAAAAACTGCCCCCAAAAGTCAAATTCTCATGACGTTTGAGGGGAGTTTTTAAGGACCGCCCCCAAATACCT